>JAQOTM010000117.1:298636-348557 GCA_029168755.2 Tillandsia fasciculata | reverse complement strand
ACCCACATGTAAGTTATTCAAGCCTTTAGGTAAATAAATTATTTTATTTTCAAAAGTCGGCCGGTGCGGGGTGCGTGTATTTTCTGGCAAAGAGCCCGAAAAATGAAGACCGACGGTGCGATCGGATCGGAAATCCGATGTACGGATCTCCCGGAACGGGGTTTCTAGGATCGCGATAACTTAAGGTGCGCATTGAAATTCGTGTAAAAATATCCGACACGCTTCTGAGGAAGTTTGGATAATCTGGATGATTAATTAATTAAGAAATTAATTAACCGGTGATGATAAATAAAAATTGGGAATTTATTTTCCATAATTATTTAATTAAGGGGATTAAATAATCGATGATCAGGATTTCAAAGGTGGGGATTTTATCTCGTAAGTCAGATATTTATTTGAGAAATAAAAATCGGATATTCGTGGGTTTTTCCTGTTACGTACGTGTAAAATAAAGAGGAAATTAATTAAATAATTAAATAATAGGGATTATATAAGTAATCCGGTTATCGGAAGAAAAAACCCTAATTTAAAATACCGCCTCCTCAAACCCTCCTCTTTCGTGCGTACCGAAAACCAAACGAAACCCTAGTTAGAAAAGAAGAGGAAAACCCTAACCGGAGGGGAAAAGAGAAAAGAAGGAGGAAGCGGAGGAACCCGATCGCCCCGATTTACGTGCCGGAGATCGGAGAACGAGACGCCATCGTCTACGGGGAGCGGATCCGGATCTCCAACACCGAAAGGAAACAAGATCGGTTCTTTAATTCCGATAGATTGAGGTTTGTCGTTAATCTTTTTGTAAATTAATCGGGGGTTTTCCGTGTTCTTGTAAGGTCGTTTTAATTAGTACATCGATCGCGGAATTTCGTCGGGTTTTGATCCATGTTTTATTCTCGTTCTTGATCGAGGGTGATCGATGGTTTTTATCGAGTTTAATCGATGATTTTTAATCGGTTTCTTTTTATCGGACTTGGTCGAAAATTCGATCGGGGTTCCGATTATGTTTTGGTTGCTCGTAGATCAACGGTTTAGCCGTTAGATTTATCGCGGATTTATTCGGAGATTTTTGGGGGTGTTTCGTTGGAACATAGTGGGTTAACGGGAGGCCGCCGCCGCCGTTGTTAAACGGGAGGCCGCCGCCGTCGTTACCATGGTCGCGGGGTCTTCGCCGGAGTCGCACGGGAGCGAAAACGGAGAAGAAATCGCGAAACGGGAGCGAAAACGGCGAAGAAAACCGCGAAATTAGGGTTTACTGTGCTTGTCCGTACAGCGGTCCACAGGCCAGGCGTGCACCCCTTGCACGCCCGGAGCGTCGGAAGCACCAGACCCGGCGCACGGTTTCGTGCACCGGCCGGCCCAAGGCGCGCGGTGCACGCCTCATGCGTGCACCCGGCGCATGCCGCTCGCCACCGACGCGCAGACCCGTGCACGCCTCGCGGTGCACCGGCCCGGCCCAGACGCGCTGTGCACGCCTCCTGCGTGCACCCGGCGCACGCGCTTGCGGCCGAAGAGCAAGGACCCGGTGCACGCTCGGGTCGTGCACCGGCCCGGCCCGAGATGCGCGGTGCACGCCTCCTGCGTGCACCCGGCGCATGCCGCCGCCGCCTGACGCCGTGAACCTGGTCCACGGATGCTCCTGTGCACCACCCGACAGCCCAAAGTTCGGTGGCTCCGTTTGGGTCCGTTTTTCCACCGTTTTGAGCGCCGTTTTCGCCGTTGGGATCACAATCTCCGCGGTTTTCTTGGCATGGCCACTTGGGATCTTCTTGGTCACTATTTTATTATGTTGGGTGCCGATTTCGCCGACGCTCCGCGCCTCGACGAAATTGTCGGGGGCGCGCCGTCGGGTCTTTTTCTCATCTTTTCGCCGCCAGGGGTCTTCTTGGTTTAACCATTGATTTCCCGAGTTGGCTACCGGTTGAGGGTTGAGATTTGCTGGATTTCCGTTAGCGGTTTTGGGTTCCGGTTTTCGGCGAACCGGACGGTGTTGGACTTTTCCGTCAAAAAGAGTAAATTGGGTCTTTTGTTTTGGGATGTTAGTACACGTTTGTGACTATAGTTATCCTTGCGGACTTTCTTTAGGTCCAGGTGCGCAGCGGGGGTGCGCGAAGGATTCAGGTGTTCCGTTTTCTCTTCAACAAGGTGGGTACGGTTGCTATAAGTGCAACAAGTGCAGTAAGTGCATCTATCATCATTAAAAGTGCTCTCAATTTACCTAACAAAGTAGATGGACAGTTTAACCTTTCGCATAATTGTATTTTATCTAACAATTGAAGCGGCTGCGGTCGCGGTGCTCACTACACGCCGATCTCGGCAAATCCGGTTTCGGATGCTGCACGTACACAGGCGGATTGGCCTCCGCATGGGTGTACTTTTCCGGAAAAGTGGTCTTTTTGACCCGTGTGCCTCACAAAGGTGTGGGAGCCGTGAGGACCTCTTCGCGCCAGCTGAAGGTGACGCACCAGCACCGTGAAGAGGTTAAAAGCATCAAAAAGGTGATTGCGCACGAGGGGGGACTTTAGTCTCTCCGACAGGTACTCTGGGGTTGGTGCCCAACTTAATTATAAATCTGGGGTTGGTGCCCAAAATTATAAATCTGGGGTTGGTGCCCAGCTTAATTATGTACAGGTTTTTAGCGAAAGGTTTCGGTGTAATCGGTTTCGTTTTTCCTTCTTTGTTATTATTAGACATCTACTTTGTTTGTCACTGACTTTACCCACTCCGTGACAGGTGTTACTAGGTGCGTTAGCCGGGATGGCGGTGAGACTGCGTCGCGAGGACCGTAGTCAGGACTCTTGGTTTCTATCTCATTTTCCTTTATGCTTTAAATAGTTAATTTGCTTGTGGATTACTTTAGTTGTGGACATGTATTAGTTAGCACTGTGGATGAGATGTACTTTATGTTTTGATATTTTAGTGATGTTTTCATACGCGGCACGTTTTCATGATAAACCAAATGATTTCGAAAATGTTTTCTCAAAACGAAGTGCCGTGTGGGCACGGGTTTTACAACCGCTGGTTTTATCCTTTCCAAACGTTGACGCCGCTTTAATACTTTTTGAAAAATAAGGTGTCGAGTGGACACCGATCTTTTAAAACAGTAGTTAATTAATGTGCTTTGAATGGTGATGTATGTCTACTGTATGGTTGATGGTTGATGGATTGTGATGTAAATGAAACGTATATTGTAAATGAGACGCCGTGCATATACAAAGGAGACTCTGTCCGTTGGCAGAGAGAATTTGTGTATGTGGCGGTCTGGCACGCACCGGGGATGAGGTTTATGTTACTTTATTAAGAAAAAAAAAAAAAAAGACACGCAATTTTCCGCTTTGATTGACTCAAAAACCCCCGGGGGCGTGACAGATTAAATGGTATCAGAGAAAACAACCATAACCATAGTAGACGTGATCCACATCCACAGTGTAAGGTGCCACAAGCAAATTGGACATGAGATAACCAAGGTGTAGGTGCGGTAGTACGTGAGAGTACGGGGAAAAAGGGGATTTAATGTAGGTGTGTTCGTAAGTCTAGGTGCTAGGGTGATAACCTTAGGGCTAACTTGGTTTCTTTGTTTGCACGGTTAATGGCCCGAAGCCGCTCTTCAATCGATAGTGCAGAAGAGGATACGACGGTTCCGGCAACAGTGGAGAATCGGCTACTCCAACAACGGATTACGCGACATGGCATAGCGCTCTCCCCTTTTTGTTAGGAAAGACGAACCCCACCAGGCTCGCCTTCACAAGCGTGGTCCACATAGCGACGCTAATCGGGTAATACCGACGGTGGGTCTACCCGCTTACCGAGAAGTGGTGGATAGGGCCACCATAGTGGAGCGCGGATTCGAGGTGATGCGCGCCGACCAAGAGGACTCGGAGTACGACATGGACAAAAACGACCCCAGCCCTTCTCAGGAGGGGGATTTTCTAGCGGAGACCGGCCATGCATCATCTACAGAGGAGCACCTCGGGGGAAATTATTCATTCCGGAAGCACGACCTTTGCTTCTAACGTGACAAACTGGGACAGTTCCGTTTTTACTGCCCCGAACCCGGGAATGATACTTCGGAGTCGCGACACGGATGAGGGGTTTTATGCGACGACACGACAAAGGACGCACTACCCGAGGGAAGTAGTAGCAGGAAAGACCCCTTACGAAGAGTAATGTTGGTCTTGACCCCAGGAGAACCCTTAGGAGCAAATACTCTGTACCTTCCTGCCCAATAAGGATGCGAAGACTTAGTTGTCTTTGGTGTTGGCCTTTATTATGGGTCAAATAGGTCCAACTTCCTGCCTTGAGACAATAGGCCCAGGGGACTAGTGAGTTGGGTTGGGTGAGCCCAATAGGTTAGGTGGGCTGCGGTCCGCAATAGACCTAACGGCAAGAGGCCCAACAATAGACCCAACATCCAGGTGGGCTGGCTCCGGTCGAGATCTGTGGTGCGGTGTATGCCGCTTTAAGTGAATCGGATGCGCACCTCTAAAAGCTCAGGCTTTTGGGGTTAATGGTTAGCGCCGACGATTCGACATTTGAGGCTTAGTGGTAAGAGAATTCGAGGGGATACTTGGAAGGGATGGGCTTACCGAGTGACAGGTGCTAATCGATTGTGAGAAACGTCAGGTACGACTGCAGAAACCGGGATTCCCGGAACACGTCTACCTGGCGTGTAAAAGTACTTCGTTTTAGCCGTCATCTCCGCGTCGCGGGCTAGGAAGCTGATAGAGGGTGGGTGCGTGGCCTATCTAGCCTCGGTAGATTTAGCCACCCGACCCGTTCCCTCGCCTTCTGAAATTCCAGTGGTAAGGGAATTTCCGAATGTATTTCCGGCGGAGCTCCCCGGAATGCCGCCGGAACGAGAGGTTGACTTCCCGATAGAGCTGCTTCCCGGCACCAAACCCATCACCAAGGCACCGTACAGGATGGCCTTCGCGGAGTTGAAGGAACTCAAGGCACAGTTGGAGGACCTTTTGGACAAGGGTTTTATCAGACCTAGCGCGTCACCCTGGGGCGCGCCCGTCCTGTTTGTGAGAAAGAAGGACGGAAGTCTCCGGTTGTGCATCGACTACCGGGAGATAAATAAGGTCACCGTTAAGAACAAGTACCCCCTGCCAAGGATCGACGACCTCTTCGACCAACTACAGGGGGCGACGGTGTTTTCAAAGATCGACCTGCAGTCGGGCTATCATCAGGTCCGGGTTAAGGGGGAGGACATCCCCAAAACGGCTTTCCGAACTCGCTATGGCCATTACGAATTTACGGTAATGCCGTTCGGGCTCACAAATGCCCCGGCGGTGTTCATGGATATGATGAACAGGGTATTCAAACCCTTCCTGGACTTATTCGTGGTGGTCTTCATCGACGATATCCTCATCTACTCCCGTACAGACGAGGAACATGAAGAACACCTGCGCACAGTCCTCCAGACCCTACGGGAACAGAAACTCTACGCCAAACTCAAAAAGTGTGAGTTTTGGCTCCGTGAGGTCGGTTTCTTGGGGCACGTAATCTCGGCGGCTGGAGTCGCGGTGGATCCGAAGAAGATAGATTCGGTGACGGACTGGCCCCAACCGACGACGGTGACGGAGATTCGAAGCTTCCTGGGATTAGCCGGGTATTACCGGCGCTTCGTGGAGGGTTTCTCAAAGATAGCCACCCCCTTGACCCGTTTGACTAGAAAAGGGGAAAAGTTCATCTGGACGGACAAATGTCAGAAGAGCTTCGAGGAGCTCAAGGATAGATTGACGCGAGCCCCGATTCTCGCCCTGCCAGAACCAGGGGAGGATTATGAAGTGTATTGCGATGCGTCGCGAAATGGACTGGGTGGAGTACTCATGCAACGGGGAAAGGTTATAGCCTATGCGTCAAGGCAGCTCAAGGAGTACGAGCGGAATTACCCCGTGCACGATTTGGAACTCGCAGCGGTGGTGTTTGTCCTCAAGCTTTGGAGACACTACCTGTATGGGGCGCACTGCAATGTGTACTCAGATCATAAGAGTCTTAAGTACCTTTTCACCCAAAAGGAGTTAAATCTGCGACAAAGACGGTGGCTCGAGCTACTGAAGGATTACGATTTAACGATCCACTACCACCCGGGAAAGGCAAACGTGGTGGCCGACGCCCTGAGTCGCAAGGGGCAGGCCGAGGAGGCAGGTGTAAGTGCCATCACCCAGCAAGATAGTCTGATTGCGGAATTTTCGCGATTGAGACTAGAAGTAGTACCGGCAGGTACAGTCGCACAACTTCTGACACTGGTGGTCAGACCTACTCTGCTGGACAGGATTCTCGAAGGGCAATCGACTGATGACCAACTCCAGCTGGTGCGAAGTAGGATAACCGCCGACCAGGAAGGTGATTTCACAGTAAACTCCGACGGCACGATACGATTTCGGGGACGAATCTGCGTGCCGGATCTACCGGAACTCAAAGAGGAAATCCTGCGGGAGGCGCATACTGCCCCGTATGCGGCGCATCCCGGGGGAACGAAGATGTACAAGGACGTCAAGCAGACCTTCTGGTGGCCCAAGATGAAGGAAGACGTGACTCGATTTGTGGCACACTGCCTGGTGTGCCAACAGGTGAAGGCCGAGCATCAGCGCCCGGCAGGAAAATTGCAACCTTTACCGGTGCCCGAGTGGAAGTGGGACATGATTACCATGGATTTTGTGACCGGATTCCCGAGATCGCCACAGGGACACGATGCGATATGGGTGATTGTGGACCGTTTGACGAAATCGGCCCACTTTCTGCCCATACACACGACGTGGACGCGGGAACGACTGGCACAAACATACATCGACGAGATAGTAAGGTTGCATGGGGTACCGACATCTATCACGTCGGACAGGGACACGCGATTTGTGTCAAACTTTTGGCAAAGCCTGCAACGAGCAATGGGGACCAAGTTGCACTTCAGTACGGCTTTTCACCCGCAAACCGATGGACAATCAGAGCGGGTGATACAGATTGTGGAGGACATGCTTCGAGCATGCGTTTTGGACTTGGGCGAAGGGTGGGCACGGTGTTTGCCCCTAGTGGAATTTGCCTACAATAACAGTTACCAGGCCAGCATTCAGATGGCACCATACGAGGCCCTGTACGGGCGCCGCTGTCGGTCTCCAATATGCTGGGACGACTTGGGTGAGCGTAAGTTTCTGGGCCCAGATTTGGTGGAGGAGACCGAAGCAAAGGTGCGATTGATTAGACAAAGGCTACTGACCGCCCAGAGCAGACAGAAAAGCTACGCGGACAACAGACGCCGAGACTTAGAGTTCATGGTGGGTGAGCATGTGTTACTCCGAGTTTCGCCCTCCAAGGGGAACCGACGTTTCGGCATAAAGGGAAAGCTAAGCCCGAGGTACGTGGGACCGTTCGAGATCCTAGAACGCGTAGGACCGGTGGCGTACCGATTAGCCCTGCCGCCGAACCTCGAACGAGTCCACAACGTGTTCCATGTCTCAATGCTCCGGAAGTACCTGGCTGACCCCTCTCATGCCTTGGATGCCTCCACCATCGAGTTGCGAGAGGATTTAAGCGTCGAGGAGACGCCGGTGCGGATTTTGGCAAGAGAGGACAAGAAGTTGCGCAATCGAACTATCCCCTATGTGAAGGTCCAGTGGAGCAACCACGAAGAGCGCGAGGCGACGTGGGAACTGGAATCGAAAATGAGGGAATGTTTTCCCGAACTGTTTAGTGAGGTTTGTACTTAAGTTTCGGGACGAAACTTTTTATAAAGTGTGAGTGGTGTAGTGATCCGGCCCTTAGGGGTATTTTTGGACCCACATGTAAGTTATTCAAGCCTTTAGGTGAAATAAAATTATTTAATTTTCAAAAGTCGGCCGGTGCGGGGTGCGTGTATTTTTCTGGCAAAGAGCCCGAAAAATGAAGACCGACGGTGCGATCGGATCGGAAATCCGATGTACGGATCTCCCGGAACGGGGTTTCTAGGATCGCGATAACTTAAGGTGCGCATCGAAATTCGTGTAAAAATATCCGACACGCTTCTGAGGAAGTTTGGATAATCTGGATGATTAATTAATTAAGAAATTAATTAACCGGTGATGATAAATAAAAATGGGAATTTATTTTCCATGATTATTTAATTAAGGGGATTAAATAATCGGTGATCAGGATTTAAAAGGTGGGGATTTTATCTCGTAAGTCAGATATTTATTTGAGAAATAAAAACCGGATATTTGTGGGTTTTTCCTGTTACGTACGTGTAAAATAAAGAGGAAATTAATTAAATAATTAAATAATAGGGATTATATAAGTAATCCCGGTTATCGGAAGAAAAACCCTAATTTAAAATACCGCCTCCTCAAACCCTCCTCTTTCGTGCGTACCGAAAACCAAACGAAACCCTAGTTAGAAAAGAAAGAGGAAAACCCTAACCGGAGGAGAAAAGAGGAAAAGAAGGAGGAAGCGGAGGAACCCGATCGCCCCGATTCACGTGCCGGAGATCGGAGAACGAGACGCCATCGTCTACGGGGAGCGGATCCGGGTCTCCAACGCCGAAAGGAAACAAGATCGGTTCTTTAATTCCGATAGATTGAGGTTAGTGGTCGTTAATCTTTTTGTAGAATTAATCGGGGGTTTTTCGTGTTCTCGTAAGGTCGTTTTAATTAGTACATCGATCGCGGATTTCGTCGGGTTTTATTCTCGTTCTTGATCGAGGGTGATCGATGGTTTTTATCGAGTTTAATCGATGATTTTTAATCGGTTTCTTTTTATCGGACTTGGTCGAAAATTCGATCGGGGTTCCGATTTATGTTTTGGTTGCTCGTAGATCAACGGTTTAGCCGTTAGATTTACCGCGGATTTATTCGGAGATTTTTGGGGGTGTTTCGTTGGAACATAGTGGGTTAACGGGAGGCCGCCGCCGCCGTTGTTAAACGGGAGGCCGCCGCCGTCGTTACCATGGTCGCGGGGTCTTCGCCGGAGTCGCACGGGAGCGAAAACGGAGAAGAAATCGCGAAACGGGAGCGAAAACGGCGAAGAAAACCGCGAAATTAGGGTTTACTGTGCTTGTCCGTACAGCGCGGTCCACGGGTCCAGGCGTGCACCCGGTGCACGCCCGCAGCGTCGGAAGCACCAGACCCGGCGCACGGTTTCGTGCACCGGCCCGGCCCAAGGCGCGCGGTGCACGCCTCATGCGTGCACCCGGCGCATGCCGCTCGGCCACCCGATGCACAGACCCGGTGCACGCCTCACGTGTGCACCGGCCCGGCCCAAGACGCGCGTGCACGCCTCCTGCGTGCACCCGGCGCACGCGCTTGCGGCCGAAGAGCAAGGACCCGGTGCACGCTCGGGTCGTGCACCGGCCCGGCCCGAGATGCGCGGTGCACGCCTACTGCGTGCACCCGGCGCATGCCGCCGCCGCCTGACGCCGTGAACCTGGTCCACGGATGCTCCTGTGCACCACCCGACAGCCCAAAGTTCGGTGGCTCCGTTTGGGTCCGTTTTTCCACCGTTTTGAGCGCCGTTTTCGCCGTTGGGATCACAATCTCCGCGGTTTTCTTGGCATGGCGACTTGGGATCTTCTTGGTCACTATTTTATTATGTTGGGTGTCGATTTCGCCGACGCTCCGCGCCTCGACGAAATTGTCGGGGGCGCGCCGTCGGGTCTTTTTCTCATCTTTTCGCCGCCAGGGGTCTTCTTGGTTTAACCATTGATTTCCCGAGTTGGCTACCGGTTGAGGGTTGAGATTTGTTGGATTTCCGTTAGCGGTTTTGGGTTCCGGTTTCGGCGAGCCGGACGGTGTTGGACTTTTCCGTCAAAAAGAGTAAATTGGGTCTTTTGTTTTGGGATGTTAGTACACGTTTGTGACTATAGTTATCCTTGCGGACTTTCTTTAGGTCCAGGTGCGCAGCGGGGGTGCGCGAAGGATTCAGGTGTTCCGATTTCTCTTCAACAAGGTGGGTACGGTTGCTATAAGTGCAACAAGTGCAGTAAGTGCATCTATCATCATTAAATTGCTCTCAATTTGCCTAACAAAGTAGATGGACAGTTTAACCTTTCGCATAATTGTATTTTATCTAACAATTGAAGCGGCTGCGGTCGCGGTGCTCACTACACGCCGATCTCGGCAAATCCGTTTTCGGATGCTGCACGTACACAGGCGGATTGGCCTCCGCATGGGTGTACTTTTCCGAAAAGTGGTCTTTTTGACCCGTGTGCCTCACAAAGGAGTGGGAGCCGTGAGGACCTCTTCACGGCAGCTATAGGGGCCGCACTAGCCCCGTGAAGAGGTTAAAAGCATCAAAAAGGTGTTTGCGCACGAGGGGAGACTTTAGTCTCTCCGACAGGTACTCTGGGGTTGGTGCCCAACTTAATTGATAAATCTGGGGTTGGTGCCCAACTTAATTGATAAATCTGGGGTTGGTGCCCAGCTTAATTATGTACAGGGTTTTAACGAAAGGTTTCGGTGTATTCGGTGTATTCGGTTCGTTTTCCTTCTTTGCTATTATTAGACATCTACTTTGTTTGTCACTGACTTTACCCACTCCGTGACAGGTGCTACTAGGTGCGTTAGCCGGGATGGCGGTGAGACTGCGTCGCGAGGACCGTTGTGAGGTCCCGGAATCCCCGGCGTAGGAGTTGCTGGTTGTTGGGCAGCTTTTAGTGGCCGTTGGGAGTGTTTGTGCGCGTGTCGGGCCCAAGAAATGGATTTGTGATGCAATTTGGGATTTAGTTGCATCACTGGAGGCCTGCGTGATGTGTCGGTGGTGTTTGCGCGCAATTTTAACACGAGTGTTGGACTTCGTGCTTAAAAGGAGACCCCGTGGGAATTTGGATGACCCGTCGGGTGTTTAGAGGTGGTTTCGCGCGATTCGGATGTCAAAATTGGACTCCGGGCGAAGTTTGGATAAAAGTTTACCTCTCCGGTCGCCTTCGGGAATTTTTAGAGTTGGAATTTGGCAAATCGGACTTTAAAAATGGACCCGGCGCGGAAATCGGATCGAGTGGGCATTCGGCAAATTTTCGGATGAGAATTTGGAGAAACGGACATCGTTTTTGGATTCAGCGCGCGAAATCGCTAAGAATGGACTATTTACTT
The DNA here is from genome assembly GCA_029168755.2 of Tillandsia fasciculata. Taxonomy (NCBI): domain Eukaryota; kingdom Viridiplantae; phylum Streptophyta; class Magnoliopsida; order Poales; family Bromeliaceae; genus Tillandsia; species Tillandsia fasciculata. The sequence goes on along the minus strand of JAQOTM010000117.1, from coordinate 337,503 downwards.
GCTTGGTTTGGAGTCCGGTAAGCGTGCGCGTTTTTCGAGACGACGCGGCACGCAAACCGAGGCGAGGCGACGGCTCGGATCCCGAGGCGGCTCGAGGCGCGCGGCGCGCGGTACGAAGCGCGCAGCTGGCGCGCATTGGGAACGCGCCCCTGCGCGGTCAGAGCAGGGGCCGCCACGTGGCGGCCCCCAGTTGGCGCCCGCGCGGGCGTGGGGGGCGCGCGCCCGTGTGGCGCGCGTGGTGTCCCGCGCCTGCGCGGGGCACGGTGTCACGCGCCCGTGTGGCGCGTGACGGCTGCGCGCCGCGTGGCGCGCGGTGACGCGGCCGCGTGGCGGGCGGGGGCGCGCTGTGCCTGGTGCGCGCGCCCCTGCGTGTGGACCGGCCGTTGGAGGGCCCCCATTGGGCGGTCCACCATGCACCGGAGGTCCGTAGACCACCTTTCTCCCTCCTCTTTCTTTTCTTCTTCTTCTTTCTCCCCGCACCCCTTTTTCCTCCTCCTCTATTTTTCTTTTCTTCTTCTTCGACCGAGCGAGAGGGGAGTGAGGAGGAGTTTTTTTGGGTGGTGCGGCGGTGTGTCGTGGGCCTCGTAGAGCGCGCGAGGTGTTCCAACGGAGCAGTTGGGCGGCGTGGCGCGTCGAGGTAGGACCCACTTTTGTTTTACGGTGTTTTAGCCACAGATTTGGAGCGTTCTTTTGGACATTGGATTGACCCCTTGTTCTTATCTGTGTTAGGGACCGTATTTTTACTGCTCCGTTTTGCGTGCGGACCCCGGCGGCGTGCACCGTTTTGCGTGCGGACTCCGGTTTGCGCGCGGGTTCCGGCACCGTGCTCCGTTTTGCATGCGGACCCCGGCGGCGTGCACCGTTTTGCGTGCGGACTCCGTTTTGCGTGCGGGTTCCGGCACCGTGCTCCGTTTTGCGTGCGGATCCCGGCGGCTTGCACCGTTTTGCGTGCGGACTCCGTTTTGCGTGTGGGTTCCGACACCGTGCTCCGTTTTGTGTGCGGACTCTGGCGACGTGCTCCGTTTTGCGTGCGGACTCCGGCACCATGCACCGTTTTGTGTGCGGACTCCGTTTTGGTGCGGACTCCGGCACCGTGCACCGTTTTGCGTGCGGACTTCGGCAGCGTGCCCCATTTTGCGTGCGGACTCCGGCAGCGGACATCGTTTTGCGTGCGGATCGCGTGGAGGCCAATTGCAAGTGTCTACGAGCAATTGGTGGCAAATCGAGGTGGGTGGCCTTATCTCCAAGTTTTATGGACTGTACAGTATTTCTACTGATGTAGGACTATGCATGATAGTTTATTTCATTGTGTAGCATGCTAGATTGTAGGAATTGTTATTCCTTTTTTATCTGTTAATATAGTTATCTTGGAACTTGACCTAGCACCCCCGTCATATGTTGCATGTGTAACCAGACCAGTAGAAAACCCTCACTTGGGCTAGGGTTATTTATGCTTAGACATCCACACTGTTCTTTCATTCCTGGACATAGTGTTTTCTCGCCCGGGTAGTGGGCCGAGAGGTCGGGACTTGCTTTTAGTGTGGGATGCTTTTGCACTCTTGCTTGGGAGCAGAGTGGAGTCTGATAGTTGTAGCGGGTTGCTTATCTGTGCGGGGAGCCGTTTGAGTAAACGGTAGTCCCGAGAGGTCTTGTTTCCCTTTTGCGCTGTCATGGGAGGGAGCCGTTGAGTAGACGGCAGTCCCGGGCCGTCGAGTATCTTCCGGTCGGTGTTGTTGGGAACCGTTGGGGTTGACGGTGGTCCCAGGTCGTTGAGTGTTGTCCGACCTGTTCTGTTACCCCGAGTTGGGGGTCGTTCCTGGCTGTGGAGTATCTCCAGCCAGTGTGCTTTGTGCTGCGAGCTGTTGGAGAGGCTAGTGTCTCGTGTTTCGAGTTAGCCGATCAGCGGAGTCGTCGAGAGTGCTCCGACTGTTGTGCGAGATATTTGGGGATCTTGAGTCCTACCGTTCTGTGAGTGAGCGTGGATTTTGACTAGCCTGCATATGCCAATGTTTGATTACTCTATGCCGCGCCGTTTTCCTCAGTTGGAGCCGCGCCCCCTGAGATGCCGCTATGTCTGAGGCTTTGCGGCGCCAAGAGGAGGCGGCCAAGCGCCAGGAGGAAATCATGAGGCGCATGATGGGATTGCTTGAACGCGGGACGCCTGGGTCTAGTTCTGGAGATAAACGCCCAGCGCCACCTGAGTGGGACCAGTCGAGCAGGCCGAGGCCATCAAGACCACCTCGATTCCAGCCTCGAGGCTGCAGGATGCAAAGGAGGCAGAGGTCAGGGGGCTCTCAACCCCCTAGACCACAGCAGCACCAACAGCAGCAGTGGAGGCGCGCTGATAGTTGTGTGATTTGTGGCGGACCCCACGCACCTCCACAATGTGAGCAGCGGCAGGGCAGGTGTTACCGATGTGAGCAGTGGCAGGGCGCCGCGCGGGCGGCCCCTGTGCCGCGGGCCCCGCGCGGCAGTGGCAGGGCGCCGCGCGGGCGGCCCCTGTGCCGCGGGCCCCGAGCAGCAGTGCAGGGCGCCGCGCGGGCGGCCCCTGTGCCGCGGGCCCCGAGCGGCACTGCAGGGCGCCGCGTGGGCGGCCCTTGTGCCGCCGGGCTGGGTTTGGAGCCGTGCAGCTGCGCCGCCATTGCCGCGCAGGCTGCGACTCGGCGACGCGCCGCGTCGTGTGCGCGATGGGTTTTCCGCGCGACGCGCGGCGTTTCTCGTCGACGGATGGGTTTCTTTCGCCTTTGTGAGCTCGGGTTTCGACCGCGGGTTTTTTGATCCCGATTTATCTCCTTTCTCGCAGTTGTGGCTTAGTGTGGACTCTCTTCGTGGCCAGTGGTGCGTGTTGTGCCGCGTGGAGCTGCGGGATCGCATCGGGACCTCCGTTTGGCGCACGGTTTTGGCGGATTGATCGCAGGTGGGTTGGGTTCTTCCAAATGAATTGCGGAATGCCCTGTTTGCTCCCGAAATGCAAAGGTATCGTATCCTTATAATAACAGGTAATTGCGGGACAGTCGTGTAAGTCGAGGGTTGCCGTTTCCGACTGCGACACGAGTGTTAGTAGCGTCACTGAATTACCAGAGGGATAAATAGCACTGGCTGAGTTACCAGATGAGTAATTATTACTGGCCGAGTTACCAGAGGGATAAATACCACTGGCCGAGTTACCAGATGGGTAAATATCACTGGTCGAGTTACCAGAGGGATAAACACCACTGGCCGAGTTACCAGATGGGTAAATATCACTGGCCGAGCTACCAGAGGGATAAATACCACTGGCTGAGTTACCAGATGGGTAAATATCACTGGCCGAGTTACCAGAGGGATAAATACCACTGGCCGAGTTGCCAGATGGGTAAATATCACTGGCCGAGTTACCAGATGGGTAAATATCACGGGCCGAGTTACCAGATGAGTAAATATCACTGGCCGAGCTACCAGAGAGATAAATACCACTGGCCGAGTTACCAGATGGGTAATTATCACTGGCCGAGTTACCAGAGGGATAAACACCACTAGCCGAGTTACCAGATGGGTAAATATCACTGGCCGAGTTACCAGATGGGTAAATATCACTGGCCGAGCTACCAGAGGGATAAATACCACTGGCCGAGTCACCAGATGAGTAATTATCACTGGCCGAGTTACCAGAGGGATAAATACCACTGGCCGAGTTACCAGATGGGTAAATATCACTGGCCGAGTTACCAGACGGGTAAATATCACTGGCCGAGTCACCAGAGGGATAAATATCACTGGCTGAGTTACCAGATGGGTAAATATCACTGGCCGAGTCACCAGATGGATGAATATCACTGGCCGAGTTACCAGGTGGATACTTGAATGAAGTTGAGATGACTTTTAGTAGTTCAGCTCTTCTTTTCAGTATAGCTTCCTTTCAGCTCTGATACTTGTATAGCTATAGATCTCTTCTGCAGGTTGGACGCTTCGTCTGTGCGGCAGTTTTCGCACAGACGGCGGATCTGTTTGTTACGGCTTTTTGGTGTTGGCATATTTCGTGAGTCAAGTCAGTGTGTTGAGTCGGAGTCTTGAAGTGATCAAATTGTCAATCAGCAATCGAAGACTTAGAGAAGATTCAACAAGAGCTTAAGTTGACACTTAGTATTTTGAGTCTTGAAGATTGAAGTTAAAGAATTGTGGATCAATTGCATCAATCTCAAGGAAAATGGATTCGGATTGATCAGGTGCGTTTAACTAAATAATTTTGGTGATCCGAATGCATTTGAGTAGTTTAGAAACACTTGGATAAGGTTTCATTGCATAAAAGTCAAAAACTGTTTTTTCAGGAATTCCGATCAGGATCAGAATTCCGATCCGGATCAGAATTCCGATCCGGATCCCGAACCTTGTTTTTTCAGGAATTGCTGAAAAAAGACGACGATCAGGATCGCCGTAAATCCGATCCGGATCGTCGTGCGGGAAAAATTCTGTTAAGTCAGTTTTTGATGCTTATCTCTTTCCAAAGGTTTCTAAACTATAAATAGACATTTAGGGTTTCTCAAAAATGACCGATCAATTTATAAAACACTTGAGAGCAACCCAAGAGGCTAGGTTTTTATCGTTCTTCCTTATAGACTCTTTTAGGTCAATTCGACGGTTCTTCCAAGATCTATCTTTTGTCGAATTGATCTAGTCTTTGCTTAGAGATTCCTTCTACGGTTCTTCAATGATAATCTAAGCAAAGGATCACCATCAAAGCCAATATTTCTATCGGCCAAGTTTGCGTCGTGGATTCGGTGTGCTAAAGGCGTTTCGTGGATTCGAAACGTGTGCTCGTGGATTCGAGTGGCGTTCGTGGATTCGAACGTGTGCAGTGGACGTGCAACCGGTGGAGCGCAAGATCCGAAGAAGTTGAAGGAGGGGTCGAGTCCGTGGAGTCGGTAATCACCTTGTTATTCTTCAATTCTTAGTGGATTGTTATTGCGTGTTGGTCCCGTGGTTTTTCTCCTGGATTGGAGTTTCCACGTAAATCTCGGTGTGCTGTTTTTTATTTCCGCATTGGTTTTTATTTTGCACTGAGATTTATTTTTTAAATATTACACCTATTCACCCCCCTCTAGGTGTTTGATAGTACCTATTTAGATCCTTGTGGATCCTTAAAAACCAACAATTGGTATCAGAGCGGGTTTTAGGTTTATCTATCATGTTGGGTGAAAGTGGTAATATTTTTAGACCTCCTCTTTTTGATGGGACCAATTATGCATATTGGAAAGTGCGGATGAGAGCTTTTCTCATCTCTATTGATGAGCGTGTTTGGCAAACCGTTGAATACGGTTGGGTGCATCCTGTTGAGGAAGTAGGAAATTCTACTACCCCAAAACCTCGCTCTAGATGGTCTAAAGAGGAAATCGAAAGATCTTCTTACAATGGGAAAGGTATGAACGCTTTATTTAATTCTCTTTCCTCGACTGAGTTTACACGAATTTCCGCGTGTGAAACCGCGAAGGAAATTTGGGATATTCTCAAAATTACACATGAGGGTACTAATCTTGTAAAAATTCAAAAGCTCCAGATGCTTACAAGTCAATTTGACTCTATTCATATGGAAGAGCATGAATTGTTTACAGATTATTACACTAGACTTCAAGATGTAATTAATACATGTGCTAATTTAGGAGAAAAGATCCCGGAGTCGAAAATTGTAAGAAAGATTCTTCGGACTCTTCCGGAACGGTTTAGGGCAAAGGTTACCGCCATTGAAACCGTTAGTCATCCGGATGAGATGAGTGTAGAGGAATTAGTAGGTGCTTTACAAACTTATGAGATGACTTTTCCTACTAATCAAATTTCTTCCAAGTCTTCTTCTAAGCTTACAGGTATTGCGTTCAAATCAACAAAGGAAGAAGATGACGAATCGAGTTCCGATAATGAAATCTCTTTAGCCGATTTTGAAGAACAATTGGCGCGGATCACAAAGAAATTTCGTCGGAAATTTTGGAAGAATCGAACCGATGGATCTTCATCCACGAAACCATCTAAAGGATCATCGGGTTCTAAATCCTCTAAACTCAAAGGCGTTGCAAAACCTTCTAAAGAAAAAGAAAAAGATGATTTCGAAGGGGAAATCCGATGCTATCGATGCAAAGGCTACGGCCATATTTCAACGGATTGTCCTTCTAAGAAATCATACAAAAAGAAGGCTTTGCAAGCAAAAACTTGGGACGATTCTAGTTCGATGAATCGACCTCAAGTGAAGAGGAAAAAGAAAAAATTGTTGCTTTTCATGCCTCTCAAATTCCCTCTTCTAATTTGTGCTTATCATCTTTAGTCACTGACTCTATTCCTTTGATTTTGCATGAAACATCAACATCCGAGGAGAGTCATCAAGTGAGGGGGAGTCGGACGAAGAAGAACTCGTTGAGGCATACCAACAACTTCTTGCGGAATCAAAGAAGATGGCCAAGCATATCAAGAAGTTGAGGAAGCAACGACTTGAAGTTCAAGACGAGAATCAAGCTTTAAAGATCAAACTTCATGATCTCGAGGAGGAACAAGGACGGTTATTGGATAACAATAAAATCCTCCAAGAAAAGCTAAACCAATCGGAGACAAACGCAAAATCATATATGGACAAGATTGGTTTTCTTGAAAAGCAGTTTGAGAAATTCATGTCACCAACCAAGCTTTGACCAAGCAAGTTCATCAACTTAAATCCGACATACAAAGGCTTTCAACCGGTTCCAAGAAACTTGATTGTATGTCCGGATTAGGTCAAACAAGCAAGGTTGGTTTGGGATTTAAAAAGGACCAAACTGTGCATGCTTCAAGTTCCACAATGAAATTGAAAGGAAAAACTTGTCACCTATGTGGACTTGAAGGACACTTGGTGAAGAATTGCCCGAAAAAGAGAAAGAAAAATTCTTCGGCAACTTCATCTACGGAGCGGACTCAACGGAATCAAAAGACACATCAAGTCAAAGGAGTTCACTCAACCCACCAAAGGTCCGAGCCACAACATCAATCATACAAGTGGATTATTGCGAGGCAAAGACCTAAGGTGGATCAACAGTCAAAGCGGACAACCCCCGGCCACAACGAATCAAGACAACCCAAAATCCAGCGATTTTGGATTCGGAAAGGTGATATCTTTCCTTGTCTTAAGTTCTAAATAGCTTATGACTGTATGTAATGCTTTGATTGGTTTTCTCTTCATATTTTGCTTAATCTTTGCATTACATGTTTCTCAATGCTCTTTGTTTTTATACTTTGTTTTTGAACAAAAGGGTTTTTAACGAACAAGTGCATTGAATAAAAAGGGTTTCACGTTCATTCACTCCAAATTAATTTTATATGGATTATCAACTTTACTCCATAATCATAATCTTGAAGATACTTCGTTATAGGAGTTTTTGATAGTTATAAGCATCAAATTTTAGAAATCATGTGTGATCATTAGATGCTTAATCTATCTCGGTTGTGTGAATTCTTTGTGACAACACAAGTCCTAAACATTTCTAAAAATCCTGTGTTGCACTCAAGAACAAAACACATTGAACTTAGATATCATTTTCTTAGAAAGCTAGTTGAATCAAATATTCTTCAACTTTCATATATTTCAACTGAAGATCAATTAGCTGATATTTTAACAAAACCTTTGGATCAAAAACGATTTATTCATTTGCATAAGGCAATTGGAATGCTTTCCTTGAAATGATTTCTTTTTGAAACCAATCCTTAGGTTAGGTTTTGTTTTGTGTTTTTGTTCTTCATCTATGTTTGTACATAGGACATTAATTGAGCATTGGTTATATTGACTTTAATTGCATTTTTTCACGCATTTAGAAATCTATTATGCTTTTGACATCATAATATTTCGATGTTGCAATGATCATTTATGTTAATTAATTCATCTTTTAAGTGATCAAAGTCAATTTCTCTCTCAATGATCTCTTGGTATAGTCATTATCTTATTTGACTATTTAGTCGAGTATGAATGCGGGATCAATTTTTGGTTGAATACCTTATATATTAAATAATTGATAGCCAAATGAGGGGGAGTCAAAGAAAAGTAAAATGCTCAAAAGATGTGGAAAGAGTTACATCCCAATGAGGAGTGTGAAAACTACCACCACATGGAGGAAAGAGCTACCACCTCGATCGTCCGAGTACTGTGTGCAGCTACCACATGAATACCAAGCATGGTTTTTGTCAATTTTGATTAACTAAAATGCATGATTGAAATACTTGACTCTGTCAAATTTCAAGGTTGGTATAAGGTGGGATTTTTAACGAAAGATGCTCAAAGAGCCACTCTCTTCAACAGATTGTCTAGATATATTATCTAACTTATCTGGGATTTCAAACATCTATTGATCTTGGTATTTCATTTTCTTTACCAAATTGATGATTTGATAAAGGCATTACGCATAAGATCATGTTAGATGTGATTGAAGTTGTTCAACTTTAAGGGTTTTAATTTTCATAAATTTTCGTTTCATTTTTGAGTATTTTTGATAGATTTGGTATAATCTATTTCTTGTTGCATGAAACGATGACTTTTGTTTAAAGTTGATGCGCTAAAGTGCTTACATACTTTTTCTGGTTTTTATGGAATTTTTCTAAATTATTCTGATGAAAGAAATTTGGATCATATACCTCAATTTCAAGAAAGGGTAGAATTCAAGATTGATGTCATTTGGAAATCTCTGTAAGTCATCTTTGTAAATCCGTTACATCTTGATAGAGTTTGGATCTCAAGATTATTTTTGATGACTTGTGTTTGATGAATATAACATGAAAAACTGTTTATAATATTTTATCTTTGTTTTTCATGATTTAGGAGTAAATCTTTTTAATTTTGTGAAATTAATTGGATTGAATGACATCTGTGTGAATTCATTGGTTAAAGCACTTAAATTGATTTCTTGATGGAATACAAATCGGTATTTGAAAAGATTCTAAAATTTGGATTTGTTTCAAGAAATTATTTGATTTTTACTTTCTGGTACCGGTACGCAATCTGCATTTTTGTTATATACCGGAACTGAGCTTTTATCTCTCTTTCTCTATGAACTAATGCTGATTAGTGATTTCCTTTTGTCTAGTATGTTCACTGTTTGACAATTTGTGACAAAAAGGGGGAGAACAGAATATAATGATCGTATCACAAAGGGGGAGAACATAAATGCTCAAGACAGGGGGAGAACATGTTAGAGATGCTCAAGATAGGGGGAGATAAAGAAAAGATTGAAAGAGCCAGAAAACAAAAGAACCAAAAGGAAAAGAACCAAAAGGAAGACGGATCAAATGTAGGATTTTAATTTCTAACGACTAACATTTGATTTTGTTTGGAGTTTTGTTTTGCAGGAATTCCATCACTTTAAGACTCCAAGTCCTAAGTCATAGAGTATGTTCTAGGACTGTTTGGTTCAAATGTAATTTTGTATTTATTGGATCATTCACGCAAAGAAAGTCAATGTTTTGGTGATGACATTGAGTTCCGATTTTTTGGTTTAAGATGAGTGACTTGAGCGTTTTATGTATTTTTGGGTTTTGTCACGAAATTGCCAAAGGGGGAGATTGTTACGGCTTTTTGGTGTTGGCATATTTCGTGAGTCAAGTCAGTGTGTTGAGTCGGAGTCTTGAAGTGATCAAATTGTCAATCAGCAATCGAAGACTTAGAGAAGATTCAACAAGAGCTTAAGTTGACACTCAGTGTTTTGAGTCTTGAAGATTGAAGTTGAAGAATTGTGGATCAATTACATCAATCTCAAGGAAAATGGATTCGGATTGATCAGGTACGTTTAACTAAATAATTTTGGTGATCCGAATACTTTTGAGTGTAGAAACACTTGGATGAATTTTTAATTGCATAAAAATCAAAAACTGTTTTTTCAGGAATTCCGATCCCGAAGGATCATTGAAATCCAATCCGGATCAGAATTCCGATCCGGATCCCGAACATTGTTTTTTCAGGAATTGCTGAAAAAAGACGACGATCCGGATCGCCGTAAATCCGATCCGGATCGTCGTCCGGAAAAATTCCAGTTAAGTAAGTTTTTGATTCTTATCTCTTTCCAAAGGTTTCTAACCTATAAATAGACATTTAGGGTTTCTCAAAACGACCGATCAATTTATAAAACACTTGAGAGCAACCCTAGAGGCTAGGTTTTTATCGTTCTTCTTTATAGCCTCTTTTAGGTCAATTCGACGGTTCTTCCAAGATCTATCTTTTGTCGAATTGATCTAATCTTTGCTTAGAGATTCCTTCTACGGTTCTTCAATGATAATCTAAGCAAAGGATCACCATCGAAGCCAATATTCTCGGCTGAGTTTGCGTCGTGGATTCGACGTGGCATCGTGGATTCGGTGTGCTAAAGGCGTTTCGTGGATTCGAAACGTGTGCTCGTGGATTCGAGTGGCGTTCGTGGATTCGAACGTGTGCAGTGGACGTGCAATCGGTGAGCGCAAGGTCCGAAGAAGTTGAAGGAGGGGTTTGAGTCCGTGGAGTCGGTAATCACCTTGTTATTCTTCTTCTTCTTAGTGGATTGTTATTGCGTGTTGGTCCCGTGGTTTTTCTCCTGGATTGGAGTTTCCACGTAAATCTCGTGTGTGCTGTTTTATTTCCGCATTGGTTTTTATTTTGCACTGAGATTGTTTTTAAATATTACACCTATTCACCCCCCTCTAGGTGTTTGATAGTACCTATTTAGATCCTTGTGGATCCTTAAAACCAACACTGTTGGCGAGCCCGGGTCGCAGTTCGACCCCGGGCGTGACAGATTTAGGTGATAGAGCTTTCTTGAGCCTTGATTGAGTTATTTTAGCTGTAGTTCTATTTCAGCTCTGATACCAACTGTGACGCCCCACTTCCCAGGGGGTCACCCATCCTAGAACTACTCTAGCTCTAGCATGCTTAACTCTCATGTTCCTCTTGGATCTTGCTACCATCCAAAATGCTATAGCCGGGTTAGAGATTTTAGTCCTATTATATCATTTATATAGAGGACTAATCCAAATTCCGGGGGTGTCACATTAACTGTAACGCCCCACTTCCCAGGGGGTCCCCATCCTAGAACTACTCTAGCTCTAGCACGCTTAACTCTCATGTTCCTCTTGGATCTTGCTACTCGGATCTAGTCCGTGGAGTCGGTAATCACCTTGTTATTCTTCAATTCTTAGTGCTTAGTGGATTGTTATTGCGTGTTGGTCCCGTAGTTTTTCTCCTGGATTGGAGTTTCCACGTAAATCTCGGTGTGCTGTTTTTTATTTCCGCATTGGTTTTTATTTTGCACTGAGATTTGTTTTCTAAATATTACACCTATTCACCCCCCTCTAGGTGTTTGATAGTACCTATTTAGATCCTTGTGGATCCTTAAAAACCAACACTGTTGGCGAGCCCGGGTCGCAGTTCGACCCCGGGGCGTGACAGATTTAGGTGATAGAGCTTTCTTGAGCCTTGATTGAGTTATTTTAGCTGTAGTTCTATTTCAGCTCTGATACCAACTGTGACGCCCCACTTCCCAGGGGGTCACCCATCCTAGAACTACTCTAGCTCTAGCATGCTTAACTCTCATGTTCCTCTTGGATCTTGCTACCATCCAAAATGCTATAGCCGGGTTAGAGATTTTAGTCCTATTATATCATTTATATAGAGGACTAATCCAAATTCCGGGGGTGTCACATTAACTGTAACGCCCCACTTCCCAGGGGTCCCCATCCTAGAACTACTCTAGCTCTAGCACGCTTAACTCTCATGTTCCTCTTGGATCTTGCTACCATCCAAAATGCTATAGCCGGGTTAAGAGATTTAGTTCTATTATATCATTTATATATAGGACTAATCCAAATTCCGGGGGTGTCACATTCTTCCCCCCTTTAAGCCCTGACGTCCACGTCAGGCTCAAGCACACTCACAAGCACCAGGCGATGTGAGACTCGTCTCGCTAGCCTTATCGACCTTGTGGGGAGCTGCACTCCACCCAGGACGGTCATAGCCTCTCGTGCCCCGAGTCGGTACGGTTCGGGCATCACCTTGAGGGGGTAACATCCATAGAACTTAGCAAGCTTCATTTCTGAGCAAATGGTTCACTCAAGAAATATATAAAGGGATACCTCTGCTAGACCCTCTAGGTCACTATGCTGCTGGGCCCTTGCCCCTGTCGTATGCCTCGCTGTCGTCTGCATCTGATCTGTCTCGACCGCTGCATCCATTCCCGAACCTGTGGGGGGGGTCACCCAAGGGGTGTGAGAACTCCGACGAGTTCCCAGTGGGTTCAACCACCGAGAAAGAGTGTCCTACACCACTTGGTCCAATGGAAGCAATAATAATAGTGCTAGGAAACTAAAATCCTCAATATCAATGCAGCTATGCAATATAACATATCACTACACTACACTATCTGTGTACTAACCATCGACCATCACTACTCTGTCTAGCCACACTAGGCTGCTAAGCACCAACTCGGCCACTATGCCGCTGTATACAGGGTCAAACTAACCCGGCCACCTTGGCCACTCTATTTTTCTTTATTCTTTAGATTCTGGTGCTTTAGTTCAAGTTAACCCTCAGAAATTCTTATCCAACGGGCCCGAGCCCGGTAGTCCTGCTACCATAAGATAAGATTTCCCCTCTAGGTGTAGGGTCACTGAACTAGAGTACTCTATTACCAGTAGATGTCCTCCTGACCGTTGGATACGCTTAATAATTTTACTTAGCAACACTGTTGAGCTTATAGAGCCCGGCATTTAGCTCGCTTTCAGTTCGACCTCGTCGACGGGTCGTCCTGACAGATTCAAATAAGGCGCCATGCTTTTATAGAGCTTTTTGCTTGAGGATTCCTCCTGGATCTGAGTTAAAGTTTTAGCTTGACTAGGGTTATATTTGTTATTCTTTATTGGGATCTTAGCTCTGAATAGAGTTAACTTAACTCTATTTTCCTGTTCCACTGTTACACTGACGTTCCACCACATTCTCCAGGGGGTCACCTCATCCTAGTTTAACTACTCAACTAGCCCTCTAGCCCATGCTACCTGTCCTAGACTCTCTATGCTTCTAGTTCTTGGTTTCCTTGGATCTCATCCTAGCTACTTATCACTAAGGTTCTCTTTAAAGTTCCATTCTATACACCCTAGAACTACTCTAGGGTGTCCTTAGAGATGCCGTGGAGTCGGTAATCACCTTGTTATCTTCAATTCTTAGTGCTTAGTGGATTGTTATTGCGTGTTGGTCCCGTAGTTTTTCTCCTGGATTGGAGTTTCCACGTAAATCTCGGTGTGCTGTTTTTATTTCCGCATTGGTTTTATTTTGCACTGAGATTTGTTTCTAAATATTAGACCTATTCACCCCCCTCTAGGTGTTTGATAGTACCTATTTAGATCCTTGTGGATCCTAAAAAACCAACACTGTTGGCGAGCCCGGGTCGCAGTTCGACCCCGGGGCGTGACAGATTTAGGTGATAGAGCTTTCTTGAGCCTTGTGAGTTTTTAGCTGTAGTTCTATTTCAGCTCTGATACCAACTGTGACGCCCCACTTCCCAGGGGGTCACCCATCCTAGAACTACTCTAGCTCTAGCATGCTTAACTCTCATGTTCCTCTTGGATCTTGTACCATCCAAAATGCTATAGCGGGTTAGAGATTTTAGTCCTATTATATCATTTATATAGAGGACTAATCCAAATTCCGGGGGTGTCACATTAACTGTAACGCCCCACTTCCCAGGGGTTCCCCATCCTAGAACTACTCTAGCTCTAGCACGCTTAACTCTCATGTTCCTCTTGGATCTTGCTACCATCCAAAATGCTATAGCCGGGTTAGAGATTTAGTCCTATTATATCATTTATATAGAGGACTAATCCAAATTCCGGGGGTGTCACATTCTTCCCCCCTTTAAGCCCTGACGTCCACGTCAGGCTCAAGCACACTCACAAGCACCAGGCGATGTGAGACTCGTCTCGCTAGCCTTAATCGACCTTGTGGGGAGCTGCACTCCACCCACAACGGTCATTAGCCGGGGAATCTCGCTCTACCCGCTATATAACCCTGGCTCAGCCGAGACTCGTCTCGCATTTCCGGCTGGTGAATGGCTCTGATACCAACTGTGTCGCCCCACTTCCCAGGGGGTCACCCATCCTAGAACTACTCTAGCTCTAGCACGCTTAACTCTCATGTTCCTCTTGGATCTTGCTACCATCCAAAATACTATAGCCTGGTTAAGAGATTTAGTCCTATTTTATCATTTATATATAGGACTAATCCAAATTCCGGGGGTGTCACATTAACTGTGACCACCCGCTCATATCTTGCAATCTCGATGACTGCCAAAACTGGCGCAGTCTAGTCTGCGCCTGTCGTCTAGGAACGCACCTGCCCACTACCACGCATCCACAAGAGGACGGGATTTACGTGGGGCGTTCTAAACCGACTGTCTCAATCTCACTCAAGAGTCCACCTGGTAACTCGGCCAGGGACACGCAACCACCTGGTAACTCGGCCAGGGGCATGTAACCACCTGGTAACTCGGCCAGGGGCAAGTAACTACCTGGTAACTCGGCCAGGGCATGCAACCATCTGGTAACTCGGCCAGGGCATGCAACCATCTGGTAACTCGGCCAGGGCATGCAACCACCTGGTAACTCGGCCAGGGCATGCAACCACCTGGTAACTCGGCCAGGGGTAAGTAACTACCTTGTAACTCAGCCAGGGCATGCAACCATCTGGTAACTCGGCCAGGGCATGCAACCATCTGGTAACTCGGCCAGGGCAAGTAACTACCTGGTAACTCGGCCAGGGCATGCAACCACCTGGTAACTCGGCCAGGGCATGCAACAACCTGGTAACTCGGCCAGGGCATGCAACCACCTGGTAACTCGGCCAGGGGAAGTAACTACCTGGTAACTCGGCCAGGGCATGCAACCATCTGGTAACTCGGCCAGGGCATGCAACCATCTGGTAACTCGGCCAGGGCATGCAACCACCTGGTAACTCGACCAGGGCATGCAACCATCTAGTAACTCGGCCAGGGCATGTAACCACCTGGTAACTCGGCCAGGGGCAAGTAACTACCTGGTAACTCGGCCAGGGCATCACACATCTACGCATCCGGAGCGTGACCCGAGGGGAGCGACCCCAACGAGTATCAAGCATCTCATATGTCTCAAAAGCGGCCTATGCAGGCTATGGTCCACGATCAAACAGATCGGCAACTCGGTGCTCAAAGCACAACTCAGTCAGAATAAGACTCCACGACTCAACAGGAAATGCCCAAATCCTCACATAATCTGTCGGAGAACCCTCTACGACTCGATCTGCCAGAACCCCAACACTCTCATAACTAAGTGGGAAAAACCACCTCCACTATCAAATCAGAGGTACATGACTCATGATCTAGAATAATCTCATCAGAAGCTCTAAACTCAAATGACACTATAACTCATCCCAAGGCTCGAAAAGAGACCCCTCGGCCCCCAGGCACGAGGTCAGAAACACCCTGAACCAAAGCCATAACCCTGGCGAATTCCTGATTTAAAACCACATTTAAAGAAAGCTGCTTTTTTTTTAAAGCGGGTTTTTCTCAATTTTTGAAACGATCAGGGTGCAAAATAAATGCCAAAAGAACATGCAGTCTAGTGTCATATAGTATCAGGAGTCTACTAAAAATGATCTGGGGTTCCCACGAATTTTACAGAAAATTCCAGGCAACTATCAGATTAAAACTGTGAAAATAGCATGATAATTATAATCAAATTGCATTCAATAACTTTAAAGGGCATTTTATACATTTCGGAGAAATTCCAACCCACCTCAAAAGCATTCCGCAGGCAAACGCTGAAGTCGGAGAAGCGTCGGGCCACACTCTGTCCAAAAATTGCCGGAATGCCCAAAAATCGCGCCGCACGCACGCGCGCTGTCGGGGTCCCCAGAAAAATCCCCCGGAAGCTCGATTAATCCTCTTGAGTCCTCTAATGAAGGTCCGGCGCGCTCCGGTTCCCGCCGTCCGCCCACAGTACACGCGCAGCATGCCTCGACTCCGCGCAGTGAAAATCCAAAGCTCACTGCCCCAGTGCACACGGAAAAGAGAAGGAAGAACCAATTCCCATTCAAAAATCTCCTTCCAAACCATAGAATAAAACTAAAGCCAACTACCAAAAATCTGCCACTTACCTCACATGTGGTCGACGTGCGCACGCGGCTCCGCTCGACTCCAAGCAGCAGACCAACCAGCAGGAACCCACCAAAGCTCAATTCTCAACCTCTTCTTCTTCTTCTCTTTTCTTTTCCTTATTTTCTTTCATCTCTTTTCTCTTCTTTTTTTTTTTTTCTCTGATCCCAGCTGATAATGCACATCCCATGGCTAAGTCGGGAACCTCCACGACTGGATCAGGGAATGCTAAACCCTCTCATAGCTATGTCGGTGCGCTATCCGAAATCCCAGTATGAGGTGTCTCCCTTTTGAGTTTTGTATCAGAGGATTTTGTATACGATTGTATGTGGGAGATGGATATTGTATTATTTTCAGTTGTACAGGGTTTGGATTTCAGTTTTTAGTATTTTACTTTAAGCTCTGATATCTGTATACTGTAGTTGTTTCTTTCTGCAGGTTAGACGCTTCGTCTGTACGGCAGTTTCCGTACAGATGGCGGATCTGTTAGCGAGCCCGGGTCGCAGTTTCGACCCCGGGGCGTGACAACCGTAGTCAGGACACTTGGTTTCTATCTCATTTTCCTTTATGCCTTAAGTAGTTAATTTGCTTGTGGATTACTTTAGTTGTGGGCATGTATTAGGTAGCACTGTGGATGAGACGTTCTCTTGTGACTTTTTGATATTTCTAGTGATGTTTTCAAACGCGGCACGTTTTCATGATAAGCCAAATGATTTCGAAAATGCTTTCACAAAACGAAGTGCCTCGTGGGCACGGGTCTTACAACCGCTGGTTTTATCCTTTCCAAACGTTGACGCCGCCTTAATGACTTATTTGAAAAATAAGGTGTCGAGTGGGCACCGATCTTTTAAAACAGTAGTTAGATTAATGTGCTTTGAATGGTGATGTATGTCTACTATATGGTTGATGGTTGATGGATTGTGATGTAAATGAAACGCATAATGTAAATGAGACGCCGTGCATATACAAAGGAGACTCCGTCCGTTGGCGGAGAGAAATTGTGTATGTGGCGGTCTGGCACGCTCCGGGGATGAGGTTTATGTTACTTTATTAAGAAAAAAAAAAAAAAAAAATGGACACGCAATTTTCCGCTTTGATTGACTCAAAAACCCCAGGGGGCGTGACACCCACTGCGTTGACCGCGGGTGGGGACGCGTGGCGACTTCTGGCGGGGCTTGCACGGCTGCCGCGTGTTCGGTGGACACGTGGCAGGCCCCGAGGCGGGTCGGACGGCGGATGGATCCCGTGCGACGGGGCGGGCCGGGCTGGGCCGCACTGTGCGCGCCCGAAACCTGGCGGGCCGGGCCACACTGTGCGCGCCCGAATTCCGGGCTGCCACTTTCGGGCGCGCGAAAGTGGGGACAAATCCGGAATTTCCGGATTTGTTCCCCACAATCTATAAATAGCAGCCCGAGCTGCCTTTTTGGAGGTTTTTCTCCTATTTTCGAGGCTCCTCTGCTCGAGCTCCCTTAAGGTGATTTGTTCATCTTCAAGTTCTTGATCCACCTGCAGAGTTTTGTGTTTTTAAGAGCACGCATCCCGAGGTTTTAGATTTTACGGCGCGGTGCGACGTTTCATTTCCGGAGTCCTTCTTCGTCGCAGTACGGTGTGAAAATTCCCCTGGGCTACCCCGACCTTCTTTTTTAGCGATTCTTGCGCCGGCATACTCCTAAGAGGTAGGGCTTCATCTTTCGTATGATCGCGCTTTCCCGTTCTGAGTTTTTGGCACGGATCCCGAGGTATCATTGTGACCCTTTTTCTGTGTGGGTTTTTGGGACAGCACTGAGGTTATTTGGCCATATCTTCGCGCACGAGCGTCAGACGAAAACGTGCTTGCACAACTTTTTCATCTACAGATCGCAAGGAACGCGCTCGTATTTTTCTTGGATTTTTCAGAGATTTTATTGGAGGTGAAAATCCCTTTTTCCCTGTGTACAGTGCTACAGTTTTTGATGCAGAAATTGTTTGAGTGCACCACCTTGCCGAATTTATATCTTGACCTACCGAACTTGGTTTTGGACGTACAGGTATCTGTTTCGAAGGTATCGACGCGAGGATCACTGTGATATTTTTCTTGGAATTTTCTGGGCATTTTCAGCAGGTGAAATGCGGACATCTTTGGGACTGATTTTTGTGTGTGGTTGCAAGGGTAGTTTTGGAACTTATGTGTAATTGTGGACCTTATGCTATACCCAAGAGAGTTGCTGGACCCTTTGGAGTAGGAGATTTGGATTTTTTTAGTATTTTCAGCTGTTGGGTTTTGGACAGTCAGCTTTTCGGGTGGGTGGTTGTTGTACTCCTCGCCTTTGGTATGCCCACTAGGAACATCAGAGTATCCCAATGTTAGAAAGGCCTAGCTTATTGTTGATAGCCTTGCATGCAATAGGGAATTAAATAATTGATAGTTTATCTATGATGATGACATTTTTGGCATGAGTTCGATATCATGATCACTCTGTTTAATCACTTAATTATCCTGGACAGCATGTTTAGTGGCAGGTTAGTAATTAATGACTTTGCAATAAGGATCATCACCTTGAGACAATAATCCTGACATTCGTTGCTTTATTCTAATTATTCCTGTGAAATAGACTAAAATACTGGGACAATTGCATGCTTAAATTGGTCACATAACTAAGTCACTATTTACTGATACACTATCTTTTGGGACTTGACTTAGGAGAAACCTTGCTGATATTTTTCTTTCTCCTATTATTTAGACTTGGGGGATAGCATGCTCGGATTTGAGCGGGGGCTGGGATAGTGTAGTCAGGTTGCTGGGGAGTTGGGACAGGCTGGGCTTTATGACAGGGTATTGCGGCAACCACGGATTTTGGGTGGTTGACCGGGTTGTACTATTGCATCAGATTGGGTGAGGGGGATCGGGCTATCTTTTGTGGAGGGTTTATCCCACTTGATCTGAGTCACGATCCAGTCCTGCTACATCAGGTTACTTGTGGATATTTACTTTTCCTCGTGTGGGTCGCTCCCCACGAGTGCCACTCCGGAGTGCGCGGCTGACAGACTTTGAGTCCTTGAGACTCCTTTGCTTTGGTGTTATGCGTAGGCTGGCATACCCGTCGCGGCAGAGCAGGCAGTACCAGTGTTCACTGGTGGTCAGATTGGGTTATGTAGGCAGGCTTGTAGATACTGATGCATACTTTTTCCATTCTTATTAGCTTGACATGTAGAGGCATATTAGGGGTAGCATTTTTATCAGTTGTTATACTTAGCTTTCCCCCCTTCTCTTCCCTTTTTGCCTCTGGTTGACCTGGTGGGCCTGTCTGAGTTGAGGCTTTACCCAGTAGGGGAGGCTACTGTTTTATAGTAGTACTTACCCCCATTGTCCTTTCCTTGTTTCTTTTTCCCCCTTGTTTTGCAGAGTCCTCTGCGGGAGTTGCTGGGCCGTCAGCAGCTGATCGAGGTAAGAGGGTTGCGGACTAGATAGAGAGCCACCCGCGGGATGTTAGCTGGAGTTTTTGGTGTACCTGGTTTTTCTCAGACAGTTCTTTTATATTTCTTTTTGGGTCTGGCTTTTGCCAGCTAGTTGTATATTTGTGGTGAGCTGGGAGAGATGTTTGTATTTATTTTACTATTGTACTTTTTACTTCCAGCTTTTGTCTGAGATACAGTAGTTTTAGTTTAGCTCTGATTCTTATGCTCCTTTATTTATTATCTCTTATTTGAGCAGGTTACTGACGCTTCGTGTATGCGGGAAATACCGCATGCACGGCGGATCTGTAGACGGGCCCGGGTTCTGGTTTACACCCGGGGCGTGACAGATTAAGTTGGTATCAGAGCTTAGGGATAGGTCAGTTGGGACTTAGGAAACCCTAGGCTTTTGGGCAGACCCTAGGATGATAGGGCGTGAGTGACGTGACATTTTGCGAAAGTCGGTGATTTTTATAGTTGACTCTTCCTGTGAGTGAAGAGGAATCGATATAGTCTATTTCTGTTGAACCATTATGTTGGCTGCAGACAACATAAGGTTACAGAAATAGGGGGATGTCTTTTGACTTTCGCTAGATTGGGTCGTGAGGGGTTTTGTTGCTGATGTTTGGTTTCTTGTGGCAGGATGCCTCCTCGACGCCGGATTCCTACTCGGGACACTCCTCTACCCCCTGATGAGCCAGAGCAATCCAGACCCTCTGAGCTCAGCGAGCTGAGGGCCTTGGTGGCCTAGTTGGCGGAGGGTCAGCGCCGACAGGAGCAGATGATGGACCAGTTCCTTGCCCAGAGAGAGGCACCACCCCCGGCTGTTCCTGAGGCCCCTGTGCCCTCTGTTGCACCTTCTGTGCCATCGGCGCCATCTTCTAGTAGTGGGCTCCAGGACCTATCCAGTCTTTGACTGCGGAGGAGGAGCAGGACATCGCCGACAAACTCACCAAGTTTGTTCAGCGGGGACCGCCTAGATTTTCAGGGCGAGATACACAGCCCTGGGATGTTGGGAGATGGCTTTCTGCGATGGAGAAGCTTTTCCGAGACTTCTTCATCGATCCGAGGTACCGAGTGCACATGGCGGTGCACTGTTTGGATGGAGATGCAGATGCTTGGTGGCAGCGGGTAGAGCCACTAGAGTTTCGGATTACCCGACAGCTGCCTTGGGAGGAGTTTCGACGGATGGTATTGGATACCTACTTCTCGACCAGTGTGAAGATGAAATTGGAGGATGATCTGAAGAATCTTCAGCAGGGCGACCGTTGGGCTCAGGCTTATTTTCAGGAGTTCATGGAGTTGCTCAACTGTGTGCCCTTCGTCGCTCGGGATGGTCCGCACCAGGTGGAGTTGTTCGAGGCAGGCCTCCGTCCAGAGATTTACACATTAGTGCACGCCCAGAGGTTTCAGACTCTTGAGGCGGCCGAAAAGCATGCACAGTGGGTGGAGAGAGGAGATCAGGTGGTAGCTAGACGGAGGGCCGCGGTCGCGCAGAGTTCCGATAGGAAGTGTAGTGAACCGGAATTTGGAATATAATAAATGTAAATAAAATGGTATGAAATACTATTTTATTGAGTTAGAAAAAAATACAGGATGACCTGGAAATGAATTGGGCCCAAATCGGGATTAAAATAAGATATCTAAAATCTTATATGAGAAAGTGGGCCCAGATTTTAAGTGGAAAATTCACAGTCTCGGAAAATTCTGAAAAAATTACGGGAGCTCCGTAAATATGTTTTAAAGCCACAGTAAAAGTTTCGCGTTGATCGGACACCCGGATTGAGAGAACGGGCTCCGCCAGCGAACTTAAAGACAGTGGGACTTTTGGCAAATCAAAAAGGGTCCAAACTGAAAAGTTTAAGTACCATGAGGTAAATCAAGTTAAATTGTGGCTGCCCGTCAAATTTGAGCGAAAACGGGCGAAGAACGGGCGAGAACGGACGAAAACGGGCGAAACTGGGCTTTGGCCCAAGTTTCGGGCGCCCGAAAGTGAGTTCTGGGCGCCCGGAAAATACTGTAGCAAACCGAGGCAGTTGGCACGGATCCCGAGGCATCGGGCACGGATCACGAGGCAATTGGCACGGATCCCGAGGCATGGGCACGAATCCCGAGGCATGGCAGCGCGCGGGAAGCGCTGTGGCGCGCGGCCCGAGGCGCGCGTGGTAGGTGGGGGAACGCCACGTGTCGCGTTGCCATTGGTCGCTCTGACCGAGGGCTGCAGGCGTGCGCGGGGAAGGCGCGGCGGCACTGTAGCGTGTCAGCGGGGACAGGCCACGTGTCGGCCTCCCATTCGCGCGTCAACGCGCGATGTGACGAGTCGCTGCGGCCGGCGTCAGCACGGAGAGGTAGTGCGGTCCACGTGGCGGCCAACGATTGGCCGCCGATGTTCGGTGGTCGCGGTGCACGGGTCCATGGCCACGTGTCGCGCGCGGGTTGGCCGAGCGATGCTGACATGGCGCCTGGCTGGCAAGGCGTGGCGCGTGGACCGCGGCGGGGGCTGCTACTGTAGCCGCCCGAAAGATTTCGGGCGCCCGAAAGGTGCGCCCGAAAATCCGAAAATGGCCTATAAAGGCCCGAAATGGCCCATTTTTCCTCCTTTTTCCCTTTCTGGCTTCACCCGAGCGCGTGGGGAGGGGAGAAGGGCGATTTTCGCCGGGGTTTCCGAGGGCGCACGAGCACGCCGTGGAGCGCGCAAGTTGCTCCAAAAAGGCTAATGGACACGATGGGCGTCACGGCATTGACAAGGTAGGCCCCCGTGTGTCGTTCTTGCGGTATTTTTGGCACAGTTTCTACATTTCCTTTTGGACTTTGGATTTGACCCCTTTGCCCACGTGCGTGTTAGGGACCGTGTTTTACTGTGCCGTTTTACTGCGCGAGTTTTGCGGGCATTTTGGGCGCGCCTCGTTTGCGTGCCGTTCGTGGGAGACTTGCACCGTTTTGCGTGCGGATTCGGCAAAGGCGCGCAGTTTTGGGCGCGAACTCGTAAAGCGTGCACCGTTTTACGTGCAACGTTGAAAAAGGGACTTGCACCGTTTTGCGTGCCAGTGCGAGGTATGTGCTCCGTTTTGCGTGCAGATTAGACTAACGGGCACCGTTTTGCGTGCAGACTCTAACAATATGCCTCGTTTTACGTGCAGTGTCGGAAAAGTATGCATCGTTTTGCGTGCAACCCTATATTAGAGTGTGCACCGTTTTGCGTGCCAATACGGGGTAGGTGCTCCGTTTTGCGTGCGGGTTGGACCAATGCGCGCCGTTTCGTGTGTAGAATCTAATGGTTTGCATCGTTTTTCGTGCAGGCTAGGAAAAAGATGTGCACCGTTTTGCGTGCAATCCTACAGTCAGACGTGCACCGTTTTGCGTGCAGATTTGAGGTACGTGCACCGTTTCGCGTGCAGGTCGTGTTGTCGCGCATGGTTTTGCGTGCCGGTTAAAGTGGCGCGCACCATTCTACGTGTGGGTTATTAATTTAATAACGTGCACCGTTTTGCGCGCAGGTTTGGTAAAACGTGCACCGTTTTGCGTGCAAGCTCGAGGAAACAAGTGGAATTGCGCGGAGACCAATTGCAAGTGTCTACAAGCAATTGGGTACACTACAAGGTGGGGAATTCTGCCGAAAAGGGGTGACCTCTCCCCTTGCTCCTTTGCTTTTCAATTCGAAGCATGATAGTAGCCTGTTAGAGGCGTTAGGTAATTATGATTATGATTGCCTGTGTAGATGGATACAGATGAAAAGTGCAACTGTTGGTTGCCAGAGATAGAGGAATAAATGTGCCTGTGTAGATGGACACAAAGGAAAAGTGCAACTGTTGGTTGCCCAAGATATATGATGAATATGCATGCGTAGAAGTAATTATTATTTTTATGAATGAGATGAAAATAATGGCATGCATGAAAATGATTAGCTATCTATGATTGTGATCATGTTAGGGTATAACCCTAGGAATCATGTGACATAAGGAAAGGGAACATGTTGGTAGTAAGACTAGGAGAAAACCTAGTTTCAGGGTTCACTGAGTGACATCAAAACTTAGGAGTTATCCTAGGATTGGACGAGTGGCATTGTCTTAGGTGATAACCTAAGGACACTGGATAGAGTGATCAATATAGAGTCAAGGACTCTAGGATGAGTATGACATTGAACTTAGGTAAAGATAACCTAAGGTGAACCAGTGATCAACATAGAGTCAAGGACTCTAGGATGAGTATGACAGTGAACTTAGGTAAAGAGAACCTAAAGTGATCCAGAAGAGTTTAAACTCACAGACAAGGAGTTAGAGTCAGTATAACTCTAAGTTAAAAGTGGAACAGGAAAATAGAGTTAAGTTAACTCTAGGATTCAGTGAAGAATCAGGAAAGTGGGATGAGATCCCAAGGTTAAAGAATTAAACAAATACAACCCTAGAAGAGTCATAGGGTGTCCGGGTAAATGGACAATAACTTTAACTTCAATTTGAGTTAAACAAAGAAAGTAAAATGTGAAGAGTCCAGGAGACTCTGGTTACCCGTGTGGCAAGACCTAGGGTAAGGAATGAAAAAGTGGTTAATAAGCAAGACAAGCAAATTGCTCAAGATAGAGCTAAAATTGGTTAATAAGCAAGACAAACAAATTGCTTAAGATAAAGAGAATGTAAATGGCGCCTTCGAATTTGAGACTCGTCAAGTGGAGCAGGACTCCCTGGGCAGTGACCCGTCGGACGAGGTACTTTCGGAAGGCTTAAAGTGAAAGCAAAGTGCTAAATGCTCAAAGGAAAGAGCGGTGATAATTGCCAGTGGCAATGTGAGCTGAAGGCTCGAGTGAGAAAGAAAAGTAAAGCAAGTGTTCAAAAGCAAAGAGGCTAAGAACTAAAGTGAAAAGAAAAGAAAAGAAAGAGAACATAAAATCCTCGGTGAAGCCAACCCAGGTTGGAGGTACGGGCAGTTAATCCCTCTCCCGGGCAGTGGCCCGTTCGGGACGCTTCAGCCGTAGGACAAAGCAACTGAAATACAAAGATAATAAAACGGGCGTGCCTTCGAAGGTGAAATGTGGCTCTGTGGGACGTAAAGGGCTTGCCCTCTCCCCCGGGTGCATCAGGATCGGACGCAGGGAAGCCCCCTCCCTCGATAGCGGTGGTCCGAAGAGCACATTTACTTCGTAGGACGGGGTAACACTTGCGGGTGTTATCGGCAACCTTAGAAATCTTATCTTATGGTAGCAGGACTACCGGGCTCGGGCCCGTTGGATAAGAATTTCTGAGGGTTAACTTGAACTAAAGCACCAGAATCTAAAGAACAAAGAAAATAGAGTGGCCAAGGTGGCCGGGTTAGTTGAACCCTGTATACAGCGGCATAGTGGCCGAGTTGGTGCTTAGCAGCCTAGTGTGGCTAGACAGATTAGTGCTGGGTAGTTGGTTTTACACAGATAGTGTAGTGACATGGTACATTGCATAGCTGCATTTTGATATTGAGGATTTTAGTTTCCTAGCACTATTATTATTGCTTCCATTGGACCAAGTGGTGTAGGACACTTTCTTCTCGGTGGTTGAACCCACTGGGAACTCGCTCGAAAGTTCTCACACCCCTTGGGTGACCCCCCCCCCCACAGGTTCAGCTTTGGATGCAGCGGTCGAGACGGTTCAGATGCAGACGGCGAGGCATACGTCAGGGGCAAGAGCCCAGCAGCATAGAGACCTAGAGGGTCTAGCAGAGGTACCTTTCTTTTATGTTTCGAGTGAACCATGTATTGTGAGGAAAAGCATTGTAATATTATGTAATTGCAAGTTCAGAGATGTAAAGTGTAATAAAGTTTATTATGGTTCACTCTTGTATGCTTTCATTTCCGCTTTAACTATTTGTTATTGAATGAAAGTTTTAAATTAGTAGTGATTTTTAGTACTCTGATATTATATTCCGCATACACTTGTTGTGATTAGATGGATGTTACCGTTCCTTTCGGGTAGCGAGAGGTCTTGCCCGATTGGCGGGTCTGTTGGCGTGCCCGAACCGTACAAATTGGCGGACTCGGGGCGTGACAGATTAGAGTGGTATCAGAGCCTAGGAATAGTCCTAGGTGGTTAGCAACCTTAGGGAGACCCTAGGGATTAGCACGAGAGAGTGCGTGGATTGTTGGGCGAAAGTATTGATTGGTTATTGTTGTTCCCAAAAAGGATGTTGGGACTGATCGAGGGCGACGAGCTTTCATTCTTCGGATATTACGTTGGCGGCCGACAACGTAATGTTGGAGATGAAAAGGAGTACCCTCTTATACTTTCGCATGATTGGGTCGACGAGCCTTTCTTTCGGTATACGGACTGCGCGTTGCTCAAATGGCTAAGTTTGGGCTAGTTGTTTCGTTGTGGTGTGCATATTGACGATGACACCACATAGGGAAGCGCACCTGTTTCGACTCGAGTCGCGAGAGGGCTCGGGGTCAAACAAAGTACACGAGCTGCGATGTCAGGTGACCGCTCTTGTTGATGTGGTCCAGCAGCAGACCGATGCTTCTTGCCGATAAGCGGAGGCCTTCCGCCGGCAGGGAAGCGGATTACGACGCCTAGGTGGGCGAGTGACATTATCCCAAGAAAAATGGGAAATAGACCAAGCTAAGAGGCAACAGTAGAGAGTGTGGCAGTGGCCGCCGAGCTTTTGTCGGCGCACCCTGCACCTGCTGTGAAAGATGCCGTAAGCTTGTGTCAGCTGGTTCGCCGGCAAAGTATAGTTGATGAGGTCCAGTGAGAGACCGACTCATGAAAAAATGGTGATCGCTATGTTGCGAGAGCCAAGTTGCTGTGTCCTAAAGGTTAGGGCAAGAAAGATTTACGGGCCTAGTGGCGAAAGTTCGCCCTGATGACGGTAGTGACCGTGTGGCTATCTTGTGGCTAAATTGCCGCATAGTGGGGCTGGTAAGACCCGGGACAGGTTTCGAGATTCGAAAACCTCGCAAGTGAGCGGGAGTTTTATGGCGCCGGTCTGATGGATCGGTGTAATGGCAAGGATTGCCACCGCAGGGTTGCGTGTTAATCACCAGAGTTGGTGAACAGTTATTGTGGTGCCTCAACCCAGTTGGGAGAGGTGTACAGGAGTCATAGGCGTGCTTAAGCAAGTTGCTTAGCACTGGATTTTGCGAGTTAGCGTGGGGGCGTAGGACGCCCAACTGTTGGGTGCTCATGGAGCACAAGTATCGTTTAGCCAGAGAGAGCTGATTAGGTGGCGTATTAGCCTTTGCCCAGTGTGGCCAGAGTTGATAGAGAGTTTGGGTCGTGGATTGACGACTTGTTAGTTGATCTTGCTCAGTGAGCATAGTGGTCGCGTGGCGACGATTAGCGGGTTCGCTTGCGGACGATCCGTGCCTGGACCATGTTTGTGGACTGTGGGCCTGTAGCCCAGTGGGCAGGCGCAGTCAGCTGTGAGAGACAGCGGCCCGAGACCTGATGGCGGGGCATGATAGAGTTTTGGTCGGGACGGTAGTCCGAGCGATGACCCGGGAACGTGGAATGCCACGTGTGAGTATTGAGGCTATTAGTACACTGAGAGTGTGATGTGACCAGGCCGTAGAGCTAGTGGTAATCGAGTCTGTACCGTAATAGTCGGGAGTGTTGGGATAGTAATCCTGAGAAGATTATGTGTGCGTCTGAATGTTACTGTAGCAGCGCCCGAATCCCGAGTGGCACGGATCCCGAGGCAGTCGGCACGGATCCCGAGGCACGGGCGCGAATCCCGAGGCACGGCATCGCGCGGGACGCGCTGTGGCGCGCGGTTCCGAGGCGAGCGTGGCAGGTGAAGACCGCCACGTGTCGCGTTACCATTGGCCGCCCTGACCGAGGCGCAGGCGTGCACGGGGAAGACGCGCGGGCACTGTAGCGGCGTCAGCGGGGACAGGCCACGTGTCGGCCTCCCATTCGTCGGTCAGCGCGACGCGACGCGCTGACGCGACGCGACGCTGCGGCGGGCGTCAGAGCAGGCGTGGGTGCGGTCCACGTGGCGGCCTCCCATTGGCCGCCGCTGTTCGTGGTCGCGGTGCACGGGTCCAGGGACACGTGTCGCCTCATCGTTGGCCGAGCGTGGTGACGTGGCGCTGAGCTGGCGCAGGCGTGGACGCGTAGACCGCGGCGGGCCGGTTACTGTAGCCGCCCGGAAACTTTCGGGCGCCCGAAAGGGTGCGCCCGAAAGTCCGGAAATGGCCTATTTAGGCCCAAATCGCCCATTCTTCCTCCTTTTCCCTTTTGGGCTTCACCCGAGCGTGCGGGAGAGGGAGAAGGCGATTTTCGCCGGGGTTCGAGGGCGCACGAGCACGCCGTGGACTCCGTGGAGCGCGCGAGTTGCTCCAAAAAGGCTAATGGGCACAATGGGCGTCACGGCATTGACAAGGTAGGCCCCGTGTGTCGTTCTTGCGGTATTTTTGGCACAGTTTCTACATTTCCTTTTGGACTTTGGATTTGACCCCTTTGCCCACGTGCGTGTTAGGGACCAAGTTTTACTGTGCCGTTTTACTGCGCGAGTTTCGCGGGCGTTTTGCGGGCATTTTGGCGCGCCTCGTTTTGCGTGCCGCTCGTGGGGATATGCACCGTTTTGCGTGCGGATTCGACAAAATGCGCAGTTTTGGGCGTAGGCTCGGTAAATATGCACCGTTTTGCGTGCAGAGTGGGAAAAAGGAACATGCACCGTTTTGCGTGCCACCCGAGGTACGTGCTCCGTTTTGCGTGCAGATTGGACTAACGGGCACCGTTTTGCGTGCAGACTCTAACAATACGCCTCGTTTTGCGTGCAGGGTCGGAAAAGTATGCATCGTTTTGCGTGCAACCCTATATAGAGTGTGCACCGTTTTGCGTGCCAATACGGGGTACGTGCTCCGTTTTGCGTGCGGGTTGGATCAATGCGCGCCGTTTTGCGTGTAGAATCTAATGGTTTGCATCGTTTTTCATGCAGGCTAGGAAAAAGATGTGCACCGTTTTGCGTGCAACCCTACAGTCAGACGTGCACCGTTTTGCGTGCAGATTTGAGGTACGTGCACCGTTTCGCGTGCAGGTCGTGTTGTCGCGCATGGTTTTGCGTGCCGGTTAAAGTGGCGCGCACCATTTTACGTGTGGGTTATTAATTTAATAACGTGCTCCGTTTTGCGCACAGGTTTGGGGACGTACACCGTTTTGCGTGCGGACTCAAGGGATGTGCACCGTTTTGCGTGCAAGCTTGAGGGAACAAGTGGAATCGCGCGGAGACCAATTGCAAGTGTCTACAAGCAATTGGGGACGCTGCAAGGTGGGGAATTCTGCCGAAAAGGGGTGACCTCTCCCCTTGCTCCTTTGCTTTTCAATTCGAAGCATGATAGTAGCCTGTTAGAGGCGTTAGGTGATTATGATTATGATTGCCTGTGTAGATGGATACAGATGAAAAGTGCAACTGTTGGTTGCCAGAGATAGAGGAATAAATGTGCCTGTGTAGATGGACACAGAGGAAAAGTGCAACTGTTGGTTGCCCAAGATATACATGAATATGCATGCGTAGAAGTAATTATTATTTTTATGAATGAGATGAAAATAATGGCATGCATGAAAATGATTAGCTATCTATGATTGTGATCATATTAGGGTATAACCCTAGGAATCATGTGACATAAGGAAAGGGAACATGTTGGTAGTAAGACTAGGAGAAAACCTAGTTTCAGGGTTCACTGAGTGGCATCAAAACTTAGGAGTTATCCTAGGATTGGACGAGTGGCATTGTCTTAGGTGATAACCTAAGGACACTGGATAGAGTGATCAATATAGAGTCAAGGACTCTAGGATGAGTATGACATTGAACTTAGGTAAAGATAACCTAAGGTGAACCAGTGATCAACATAGAGTCAAGGGACTCTAGGATGAGTATAATATGGAACTTAGGTAAAGGGAACCTAAAGTGATCCAGAGGAGTTTAAACTCACAGACAAGGAATTAGAGTCAGGTAACTCTAAGTTAAAAGTGAAATCAGAAAATAGAGTTAAGTTAACTCTAGGATTCAGTAAGGAATCAGGAAAGAGGGATAAGATCCCAAGGTTAAAGAATTAAACAAATATAACCCTAGAAGGTCATAGGGTGTCCGGGCAAATGGACAATAACTTTAACTTCAATTTGAGTTAAACAAAGAAAGTAAAATGTGAAGAGTCCAGGAGACTCTGGTTACCCGTGTGGCAAGACCTAGGGTAAGGGATGAAAAGTGATTAATAAGCAAGACAAGCAAATTGCTCAAGATAGAGCTAAAATTGGTTAATAAGCAAGACAAACAAATTGCTTAAGATAAAGAAATGTAAATGGCGCCTTCGAATTTGAGACTCGTCAAGTGGAGCAGGACTCCCTGGGCAGTGACCCGTCGGACGAGGTACTTTCGGAAGGCTTAAAGTGAAAGCAAAGAGCTAAATGCTCAAAGGAAAGAGCGGTGATAATTGCCAGTGGCAATGTGAGCTGAAGGCTCGAGTGAGAAAGAAAAGTAAAGCAAGTGTTCAAAAGCAAAGAGGCTAAGAACTAAAGTGAAAAGAAAAGAAAGGAAAGAGAACATGAAAATCCTCGGTGAAGCTAGCCCAGGTTGGAGGTACGGGCGGTTAATCCCTCTCCCGGGCAGTAGCCCGTTCGGACGCTTCAGCCGTAGGACAAAGTAACTGAAATATAAAGATAATAAAACGGGCGTGCCTTCGAAGGTGAAATGTGGCTCTGTGGGACGAAAAGGGCTTGCCCCTTCCCGGGTGCATCATTCCGGACCGAGGGAAGCCCCCTCCCCGATGCAGGTGGTCGAAGAGCACATTTACTTCGTAGGACGGGGTAACACTTCGGGTGTTATCGGCAACCTTAGAAATCTTATCTTATGGTAGCAGGACTACCGGGCTCGGGCCCGTTGGATAAGAATTTCTGAGGGTTAACTTGAACTAAAGCACCAGAATCTAAAGAATAAAGAAAATAGAGTGGCCAAGGTGGCCGGGTTAGTTGAACCCTGTATACAGCGGCATAGTGGCCGAGTTGGTGCTTAGCAGCCTAGTGTGGCTAGACAGAGTAGTGCTGGGTAGATGGTTTTACACAGATAGTGTAGTGATATGGTACATTGCATAGCTGCAGTTTGATATTGAGGATTTTAGTTTCCTAGCACTATTATTATTGCTTCCATTGGACCAAGTGGTGTAGGACACTTTCTTCTCGGTGGTTGAACCCACTGGGAACTCGCTCGAAAGTTCTCACACCCCTTGGGTGACCCCCCCCCCCCACAGGTTCAGCTTTGGATGCAGCGGTCGAGACGGTTCAGATGCAGACGGCGAGGCATACGTCAGGGGCAAGAGCCCAGCAGCATAGTGACCTAGAGGGTCTAGCAGAGGTACCTTTTTTATGTTTCGAGTGAACCATGTATGGTGAGGAAAAGAATTGTAATAATTTTATTTGCAAGTTCAGAGTTGTAAAGTGTAATAAAGTTCATTATGGTTCACTCTATATGCTTTCATTTCCGCTTTAACTATTTGTTATTGAATGAAAGTTTTAATTAGTAGTGATTTACTCTGATATTATATCTCCGCATACACTTGTTTGATTCGAGATGGATGTTACCGTTCCTTTCGGGTAGCGAGAGGTCGTGCCCGATTGGCGGGTCTGTTGGCGTGCCCGAACCGTACAAATTGGCGGTCCCGGGTCGTGACAGATTAGAGTGGTATCAGAGCCTAGGAATAGTCCTAGGTGGTTAGCAACCTTAGGGAGACCCTAGGGATTAGCACGAGAGAGCGTGCGGATTATTAGGCGAAAGTACTGATTGGTTATTGTTGTTCCCAAAAAGGATGTTGGGACTGATCGAGGGCGACGAGCTTTCATTCTTCGGATATTACGTTGGCGGCCGACAACGTAATGTTGGAGATGAAAAGGAGTACCCTCCTATACTTTCGCATGATTGAGTCGACGAGCCTTCCTTGCGGTATACGGGTTGCGCGTAGCTCAAATGGCTAAATTTGGGCTGGTTGTTTCGTTGTGGTGTGCATATTGACGATGACACCACATAGGAAAGCGCACCGATTTTGACTCGAGTCACGGGAGGGCTCGGGGTCAAACAAGGTACACGAGCTGCGGTGTCAGGTGACCACTCTTGTTGATGTGGTCCAGCAGCAGACCGATGCTTCTTGCCGATAAGCGGAGGTTTTCCGCCGGCAGGGAAGCGGATTACGTCGCCTAGATGGGCGAGTGTCATTACCTTAAGAAAATGGGAAATAGACCAAGCTAAGAGGCAACAATAGAGAGTGTGGCAGGTGGCCGCCGAACCCTTGTCGGCGTACCCTGCACCTTCTGTGAAAGATGCCGTAAGCTTGTGTCAGCTGGTTTGCCGGCCAAGTATAGTTGATGAGGTCCAGTGAGAGACCGACTCATGAAACGCCGGTAATCGCTTTGTTGCGAGGGCCAAGTTGCTGTGTTCTAAATGTTAGGGCAAGAAAGACTTATGGGCCTAGTGGCGAAAGTATGCCCTGATGACGGTAGTGACTGCGTGGCATGTCTTCATAGCTGAGTGCCGCGTAGTGGGGCTGGTAAGACCCAGGGTAGGTTTCGAGACTCGAAAACCTCGCAAGTAAGCGGGAGTCTTACGGCGCCGGTTTGAGGGATCGGCATAATGGCAAGGGTTGCCACTGCGGGAATCGCGTGTTAATCACCAGAGTTGGTGAACGGTTACTATGGTGCCTCGACCCGGTTGGGGGAGTTGCCCAAGAGCCGTAGGGGTGCTTAAGCAAATCGCTTAGCACTGAATTTTCGCGAGTTAGCGTGAGGGGCGTGGGATGCCCACCCGTTGGGTGCTCATGAAGCACAAGTATCATTTGGCCAGAGAGATAGCTGATGAGATGGCACGTTAGCCTTTGCCCTATGTGGCCAGAGTCGATACAGAGTTCGGATCGTGGGTTGACGGCTAGTTGTGGATTTCTGCTCAGTGGAGCGTAGTGGTCGCGTGGCGACGATTGGCGGGTTCGCTTGCGGACGATCCGTGCCTGGACCATGTTTATGGACTGTGGGCCTGTAGCCCAGTGGGTAGGCGCAGTCGGCTGTGAGAGACAGCGGCCCGAGACCTGATGGCAGGGCATGATAGAGATTCGGTCGGGGCGGTAGTCCGAGCGATAACCCGGAGACGTGGAATGCCACGTGTGAGCCTTGAGGCTGTTAGTACACAGAGAGGGTGATTTGACCAGGCCATAGTGCTAGTGATGATTGATGCCGCCCAGTGAGGGGCGATGCCGCCAATGAGTGGCGATGCCGCCCAGTGAGTGGCGAAGGTTTGATGGTTGTGATACTGTAGCTCCTAGTGGGAGTGTTGGTGTAGTAATCCTAAGTGAGGCCATAGTGCTAGTGATGATTGATGCCGCCCAGTGAGGGGCGATGCCGCCAATGAGTGGCGATGACGCCCAGTGAGTGGCGAAGGTTTGATGGTTGTGATACTGTAGCTCCTAGTGGGAGTGTTGGTGTAGTAATCCTAAGTGAGGATCTACCCGTGTGACGTTTGGATCTGTGGGCTAGAGTGGGAGCCGTTGCACAGTGTTGGATTAGCTTTGGGCTATAGGCCCTATTGGACCGTGGTCTGTGGACCCATTAGTAATCCGAAGTATCGGGTTGGCTGATAACCCGTGGACATGGAACGCTTGCAGCGGGTGTGATGGCTGAGAACCTGTGGATTGGCCTTTGCACTCCGCATTTGGCAGCAGAGCGACCGAAAAATGCGGTAAATGTAATTAGTTGCAGATGCAACCTTATTGTGAAAAAAAATGATGGCGAAATTAAAGAAGAGAAGATTTCGCAAGAAAAAAAATTTGGTCGTTCGTGGCAATTGAGAGAGCAAGTACACAAATGTGTCTCTCACCTACTTGGGGAAAATGGCCAAACACCAGGTCTGAGTTGTCCCTGAGTTGAGATAGGGATCCAGGAATGGGCTGCTCGTGTAATTGTGGACGAGCAGGCAATGTGATGCCGGTCACGAGGTTCAATGAGCCCGATAGTGAGGGCAGAGTTTCCCCCTCTGGATTGAGTAGGAGTCGAGGTGTGACTCAAGTTTCGAGGACGAAACTTATTTTAAGGGGGGTAGAATGTAGTGAACCGGAATTTGGAATATAATAAATGTAAATAAAATGGTATGAAATACTATTTTATTGAGTTAGAAAAGTACAGGATGACCTGGAAATGAATTGGGCCCAAATCGGGATTAAAATAAGATACCTGAAATCTTATATGGGAAAGTGGGCCCAGATTGTAAGTGAAAAATTCACAGTCTCGGAAAATTCTGAGAAAATTACGGGAGCTCCGTAAGTATGTTTTAAGGCCACAGTGAAAGTTTCGCGTTGATCGGACACCCGGATTGAGAGAACGGGCTCCGCCAGAGAATTCAAAGACAGTGGGGCTTTTGGCAGATCAAAAAGGGTCCCAACTGAAAAGTTTAAGCACCATGAGGTAAATTAAGTTAAACTGTGGCTGCCTGTCAAATTTGAGCGGAAACGGGCGAAGAACGGGCGAGAACGGACGAAAACGGGCGAAACTGGGCTTTGGCCCAAGTTTCGGGCGCCCGAAAGTGAGTTCCGGGTGCCCGGAAAGTACTGTAGCAGGCGGGCTTTCGGGCTGCAGTGAACCGGGTTTGAGCACTGTAGCAAACCGGTTACTGTAGCAGCCCGGACCGGATTGAGGTTGCGCCCGGAAATTACTGTGGCGCCCGAATGTTACTGTAGCAGCGCCGAATCCCGAGGTGGCACGGATCCCGAGGCAGTCGGCACGGATCCCGAGGCACGAGCGCGAATCCCGAGGCACGGCATCACGCGGGACGCGCTGTGGCACGCGGTTCGAGGCGAGCGTGGCAGGTGAAGACCGCCACGTGTCGCGTTACCATTGGCCGCCCTGACCGAGGGCGCAGGCGTGCACGGGGAAGACGCGTGGGCACTGTAGCGGCGTCAGCGGGGACAGGCCACGTGTCGGCCTCCCATTGGTCGGTCTGCGCGACGCGACGCGCTGATGCGACGCGACGCTGCGGCGGGCGTCAGAGCAGGCGTGGGTGCGGTCCACGTGGCGGCCTCCCATTGGCCGCCGCTGTTCGTTGGTCGCGGTGCACGGGTCCAGGACACGTGTCGCCTCATCGTTGGCCGAGCGTGTGACGTGGCGCTGAGCTGGCGCAGGCGTGGACGCGTGGACCGCGGCGGGCCGGTTACTGTAGCCGCCCGGAAACTTTCGGGCGCCCGAAAGGGTGCGCCCGAAAGTCCGGAAATGGCCTATTTAGGCCCAAATCGCCCATTCTTTCCCTTTTTCCCCTTTTGGCTTCACCCGAGCGTGCGGGAGAGGGAGAAGGCGATTTTCGCCGGGGTCTTCGAGGGCGCACGAGCACGCCGTGGACTCCGTGGAGCGCGCGAGTTGCTCCAAAAAGGCTAATGGGCACAATGGCGTCACGACATTGACAAGGTAGGCCCCGTGTGTCGTTCTTGCGGTATTTTTGGCACAGTTTCTACATTTCCTTTTGGACTTTGGATTTGACCCCTTTGGCCACGTGCGTGCTAGGGACCAAGTTTTACTGTGCCGTTTTACTGCGCGAGTTTCGCGGGCATTTTGGGCGCGCCTCGTTTTGCGTGCCGCTCGTGGGGATATGCACCGTTTTGCTTGCGGATTCGACAAGTATGCGCAGTTTTGGGCGTAGGCTCGGGAAATATGCATCGTTTTGCGTGCAGAGTTGGGAAAAGGAACATGCACCGTTTTGCGTGCCACCCGAGGTACGTGCTCCGTTTTGCGTGCAGATTGGACTAACGGGCACCGTTTTGCGTGCAGACTCTAACAATACGCCTCGTTTTGCGTGCAGGGTCCGAAAAGTATGCATCGTTTTGCGTGCAACCCTACAGTGGGGTGTGCACCGTTTTGCGTGCCATACGGGGTACGTGCTCCGTTTTGCGTGCGGGTTGGACCAATGCGCGCCGTTTTGCGTGTAGAATCTAATGGTTTGCATCGTTTTTTATGCAGGCTAGGAAAAAGATGTGCACCGTTTTGCGTGCAACCCTACAGTCAGACGTGCATCGTTTTGCGTGCAGATTTGAGGTACGTGCACCGTTTCGCGTGCAGGTCGCGTTGTCGCGCATGGTTTTGCGTGCCGGTTAAAGTGGCGCGCACCATTTTACGTGTGGGTTATTAATTTAATAACGTGCTCCGTTTTGCGCACAGGTTTGGTGGACGTACACCGTTTTGCGTGCGGACTCAAGGGATGTGCACCGTTTTGCGTGCAAGCTTGAGGGAACAAGTGGAATCGCGCGGAGACCAATTGCAAGTGTCTACAAGCAATTGGGGACGCTACAAGGTGGGGAATTCTGCCGAAAAGGGGTGACCTCTCCCCTTGCTCCTTTGCTTTTCAATTCGAAGCATGATAGTAGCCTGTTAGAGGCGTTAGGTGATTATGATTATGATTGCCTGTGTAGATGGATACAGATGAAAAGTGCAACTGTTGGTTGCCAGAGATAGAGGAATAAATGTGCCTGTGTAGATGGACACAGAGGAAAAGTGCAACTGTTGGTTGCCCAAGATGTACGATGAATATGCATGCGTAGAAGTAATTATTATTTTTATGAATGAGATGAAAATAATGGCATGCATGAAAATGATTAGCTATCTATGATTGTGATCATGTTAGGGTATAACCCTAGGAATCATGTGACATAAGGAAAGGAACATGTTGGTAGTAAGACTAGGAGAAAACCTAGTTTCAGGGTTCACTGAGTGGCATCAAAACTTAGGAGTTATCCTAGGATTGGACGAGTGGCATTGTCTTAGGTGATAACCTAAGGACACTAGATAGAGTAATCAATATAGAGTCAAGGACTCTAGGATGAGTATGACATTGAACTTAGGTAAAGATAACCTAAGGTGAACCAGTGATCAACATAGAGTCAAGGGACTCTAGGATGAGTATAATATGGAACTTAGGTAAAGGGAACCTAAAGTGATCCAGAGGAGTTTAAACTCACAGACAAGGAATTAGAGTCAGGATAACTCTAAGTTAAAAGTGAAATCGAAAATAGAGTTAAGTTAACTCTAGGATTCAGTAAGGAATCAGAAAAGAGGGATAAGACCCCAAGGTTAAAGAATAAAACAAATATAACCCTAGAAGGTCATAGGGTGTCCGGGTAAATGGACAATAACTTTAACTTCAATTTGAGTTAAACAAAGAAAGTAAATGTGAAGAGTCCAGGAGACTCTGGTTACCCGTGTGGCAAGACCTAGGGTAAGGGATGAAAAGTGATTAATAAGTAAGACAAGCAAATTGCTCAAGATAGAGCTAAAACTTAGTTAATAAGCAAGACAAACAAATTGCTTAAGATAAAGAAATTGTAAATGGCGCCTTCGAATTTGAGACTCGTCAAGTGGAGCAGGACTCCCTGGGCAGTGGCCCGTCGGACGAGGTACTTTCGGAAGGCTTAAAGTGAAAGCAAAAGTGCTAAATGCTCAAAGGAAAGAGCGGTGATAATTGCCAGTGGCAATGTGAGCTGAAGGCTCGAGTGAGAAAGAAAAGTAAAGCATGTGTTCAAAAGCAAAGAGGCTAAGAACTAAAGTGAAAAGAAAAGAAAGGAAAGAGAACATGAAAATCCTCGGTGAAGCTAGCTCAGGTTGGAGGTACGGGCGGTTAATCCCTCTCCCGGGCAGTAGCCCGTTCAGGATGCTTCAGCCGTAGGACAAAGTAACTGAAATATAAAGATAATAAAACGGGCGTGCCTTCGAAGGTTGAAATGTGGCTCTGTGGGACGAAAAAGGGCTTGCCCTTTCCCCGGGTGCATCATTCCGGACACGAGGGAAGCCCCCTCCCCGATGAAGGTGGTCCGAAGAGCACATTTACTTCGTAGGACGGGGTAACACTTACGGGTGTTATCGGCAACCTTAGAAACCTTATCTTATGGTAGCAGGACTACCGGGCTCGGGCCCGTTGGATAAGGATTTCTGAGGGTTAACTTGAACTAAAGCACCAGAATCTAAAGAACAAAGAAAATAGAGTGGCCAAGGTGGCCGGGTTGGTTGAACCCTGTATACAGCGGCATAGTGGCCGAGTTGGTGCTTAGCAGCCTAGTGTGGCTAGTCAGATTAGTGCTGGGTAGTTGGTTTTACACAGATAGTGTAGTGACCTGGTACATTGCATAGCCGCAGTTTGACATTGATGATTTAGTTTCCTAGCACTATTATTGTTGCTTCCATTGGACCAAGTGGTGTAGGACATTTCTTCTCGGTGGATGAACCCACTGGGAACTCGCTCGAAAGTTCTCACACCCCTTGGGTGACCCCCCCCCCACAGGTTCAGCTTTGGATGCAGCGGTCGAGACGGTTCAGATGCAGACGGCGAGGCATACGTCAGGGCAAGAGCCCAGCAGCATAGTGACCTAGAGGGTCTAGCAGAGGTACCTTTCTTTATGTTTCGAGTGAACCATGTATGGTGAGGAAAAGATTGTAATATTATTTTAATTGCAAGTTGAGAGTTGTAAAATGTAATAAAGTTCATTATGGTTCATTCATATCGTGCTTTCATTACCGCTTTAACTATTTGTTATTGAATGAAAGTTTTAATTAGTAGTAATTTACTCTGATATTATATCTCATCTTACACATTGTTTTGATTCGAGATGGTTGTTACCGTTCCTTTCGGGTAGCGAGAGGTCGTGCCCGATTGGCGGGTCTGTCGGCGTGCCCGAACCGTAAAAATTTTCGGTCCCGGGTCGTGACAGCTGACCCTCGCAGAAAATGCACCTAACTGTAGACTTGATGGCTGCCTTACCTGTGCTGCGCTGGCCTATGCCGCTGAGGCCTCTGCTGCCGCGACTGTGACCTCTGCTGGGATGCGGTAGGGGCCAATGCTGAAGAAGGTGTTACTAAAACTCGAAAAGGGCACGTAGGTCGGATGTGGCCTGGCTGCCCACATCGGAAGCATCGACCCTCCCTCAAGCCACAGGTATTTGATGAATGCTGCCCCCTACAGAAAATGCTCCGTACCGACGCCCGAGACTGTCGAGACTGCTGCTGCGGAGGCCTCTGCGATCTACCAGGTCCTCGTCGATCAAGACACCCACGGCCAGAGACTGGGGCCGCAGGGGTCGTGGGGGTCTCCCTGAACTGGCCTGTCCATCATTATCTGGGGCGGGGCGTTTCTTGTCTGGACGCTGCTCGGAAGCCCCGGCCCCTTCGTCAACCGCCAAGTCACCCCTCTGCGCCAGCAACTGCTCCAGGCGTTGGTCCTGACGAAAGCTTCTTGCCACCAAATGGGTCACCAAGGCCCGCAGTTCTCCCAGCTCAGCAGATACCGCCTGCTCGGGCTCCTCAGAAGGGGTAGAAATACCCCCGACGAAAAAATGACGACGGTGCG
>JAQOTM010000117.1:216415-298536 GCA_029168755.2 Tillandsia fasciculata | reverse complement strand
TCCTTGTTCCTCCTCGAGATCATGAAGTTTGATCTTTAAAGCTTGATTCTCGTCTTGAACTTCAAGTCGTTGCTTCCTCAACTTCTTGATATGCTTGGCCATCTTCTTTGATTCCGCAAGAAGTTGTTGGTATGCCTCAACGAGTTCTTCTTCGTCCGACTCCCCCTCACTTGATGACTCTCCTCGGATGTTGATGTTTCATGCAAAATCAAAGGAATAGAGTCAGTGACTAAAGATGATAAGCACAAATTAGAAGAGGGAATTTGAGAGGCATGAAAAGCAACAATTTTTCTTTTTCCTCTTCACTTGAGGTCGATTCATCGAACTAGAATCGTCCCAAGTTTTTGCTTGCAAAGCCTTCTTCTTGTATGATTTCTTAGAAGGACAATCCGTTGAAATATGGCCGTAGCCTTTGCATCGATAGCATCGGATTTCCCCTTCGAAATCATCTTTTTCTTTTTCTTTAGAAGGTTTTGCAATGCTTTTGAGTTTAGAGGATTTAGAACCCGATGATCCTTTAGATGGTTTCGTGGATGAAGATCCATCGGTTCGATTCTTCCAAAATTTCCGACGAAATTTCTTTGTGATCCGCGCCAATTGTTCTTCAAACTCGGCTAAAGAGATTTCATCATCGGAACTCGATTCGTCATCTTCTTCCTTTGTTGATTTGAACGCAATACCTGTAAGCTTAGAAGAAGACTTGGAAGAAATTTGATTAGTAGGAAAAGTCATCTCATAAGTTTGTAAAGCACCTACTAATTCCTCTACACTCATCTCATCCGGATGACTAACGGTTTCAATGGCGGTAACCTTTGCCCTAAACCGTTCCGGAAGAGTCCGAAGAATCTTTCTTACAATTTTCGACTCCGGGATCTTTTCTCCCAAATTAGCACATGTATTAATTACATCTTGAAGTCTAGTGTAATAATCTGTAAACAATTCATGCTCTTCCATATGAATAGAGTCAAATTGACTTGTAAGCATCTGGAGCTTTTGAATTTTTACAAGATTAGTACCCTCATGTGTAATTTTGAGAATATCCCAAATTTCCTTCGCGGTTTCACACGCGGAAATTCGTGTAAACTCAGTCGAGGAAAGAGAATTAAATAAAGCGTTCATACCTTTCCCATTGTAAGAAGATCTTTCGATTTCCTCTTTAGACCATCTAGAGCGAGGTTTTGGGGTAGTAGAATTTCCTACTTCCTCAACAGGATGCACCCAACCGTATTCAACGGTTTGCCAAACACGCTCATCAATAGAGATGAGAAAAGCTCTCATCCGCACTTTCCAATATGCATAATTGGTCCCATCAAAAAGAGGAGGTCTAAAAATATTACCACTTTCACCCAACATGATAGATAAACCTAAAACCCGCTCTGATACCAATTGTTGTTTTTTAGGATCCACAAAGATCTAAATAGGTACTATCAAACACCTAGAGGGGGGTGAATAGGTGTAATATTTAAAAAATAAATCTCAGTGCAAAATAAAAATCAATGCGGAAAATAAAAATCAACACACCGAGATTTACGTGGAAACTCCAATCCAGGAGAAAAACCACGGGACCAACACGCAATAACAATCCACTAAGAATTGAAGAATAACAAGGTGATTACCGACTCCACGGACTCGACCCCTCCTTCAACTTCTTCGGATCTTGCGCTCCACCGATTGCACGTCCACTGCACACGTTCGAATCCACGAACGCCACTCGAATCCACGAGCACACGTTTCGAATCCACGAAACGCCTTTAGCACACGTCGAATCCACGACGCAAACTCAGCCGATAGAAATATTGGCTTCGATGGTGATCCTTTGCTTAGATTATCATTGAAGAACCGTAGAAGGAATCTCTAAGCAAAGACTAGATCAATTCGACAAAAGATAGATCTTGGAAGAACCGTCGAATTGACCTAAAAGAGTCTATAAGGAAGAACGATAAAAACCTAGCCTCTAGGGTTGCTCTCAAGTGTTTTATAAATTGATCGGTCATTTTGAGAAACCCTAAATGTCTATTTATAGTTTAGAAACCTTTGGAAAGAGATAAGAATCAAAAACTGACCTTAACAGAATTTTTCCGCACGACGATCCGGATCGGATTTACGGCGATCCTGATCGTCGTCTTTTTTTCAGCAATTCCTGAAAAAAACAAGGTTCGGGATCCGGATCGGAATTCTGATCCGGATCGGAATTCTGATCCTGATCGGAATTCCTGAAAAAACAGTTTTTGATTTTTATGCAATGAAACCTTATCCAAGTGTTTCTAAACTACTCAAATGTATTCGGATCACCAAAATTATTTAGTTAAACGTACCTGATCAATCCGAATCCATTTTCCTTGAGATTGATGCAATTGATCCACAATTCTTCAACTTCAATCTTCAAGACTCAAAATACTGAGTGTCAACTTGAGCTCTTGTTGAATCTTCTCTAAGTCTTCGATTGC
This sequence comes from Tillandsia fasciculata, assembly GCA_029168755.2. Taxonomy (NCBI): domain Eukaryota; kingdom Viridiplantae; phylum Streptophyta; class Magnoliopsida; order Poales; family Bromeliaceae; genus Tillandsia; species Tillandsia fasciculata. Next base: position 296,089 of record JAQOTM010000117.1, on the reverse strand, counting down.
TGATTGACAATTTGATCACTTTAAGACTCCGACTCAACACACTGACTTGACTCACGAAATATGCCAACACCAAAAAGCCGTAACAAACAGATCCGCCGTCTGTGCGAAAACTGCCGCACAGACGAAGCGTCCAACCTGCAGAAGAGATCTATAGCTATACAAGTATCAGAGCTGAAAGGAAGCTATACTGAAAAGAAGAGCTGAACTACTAAAAGTCATCTCAACTTCATTCAAGTATCCACCTGGTAACTCGGCCAGTGATATTCATCCATCTGGTGACTCGGCCAGTGATATTTACCCATCTGGTAACTCAGCCAGTGATATTTATCCCTCTGGTGACTCGGCCAGTGATATTTACCCGTCTGGTAACTCGGCCAGTGATATTTACCCATCTGGTAACTCGGCCAGTGGTATTTATCCCTCTGGTAACTCGGCCAGTGATAATTACTCATCTGGTGACTCGGCCAGTGGTATTTATCCCTCTGGTAGCTCGGCCAGTGATATTTACCCATCTGGTAACTCGGCCAGTGATATTTACCCATCTGGTAACTCGGCTAGTGGTGTTTATCCCTCTGGTAACTCGGCCAGTGATAATTACCCATCTGGTAACTCGGCCAGTGGTATTTATCTCTCTGGTAGCTCGGCCAGTGATATTTACTCATCTGGTAACTCGGCCCGTGATATTTACCCATCTGGTAACTCGGCCAGTGATATTTACCCATCTGGCAACTCGGCCAGTGGTATTTATCCCTCTGGTAACTCGGCCAGTGATATTTACCCATCTGGTAACTCAGCCAGTGGTATTTATCCCTCTGGTAGCTCGGCCAGTGATATTTACCCATCTGGTAACTCGGCCAGTGGTGTTTATCCCTCTGGTAACTCGACCAGTGATATTTACCCATCTGGTAACTCGGCCAGTGGTATTTATCCCTCTGGTAACTCGGCCAGTAATAATTACTCATCTGGTAAATCAGCCAGTGCTATTTATCCCTCTGGTAATTCAGTGACGCTACTAACACTCGTGTCGCAGTCGGAAACGGCAACCCTCGACTTACACGACTGTCCCGCAATTACCTGTTATTATAAGGATACGATACCTTTGCATTTCGGGAGCAAACAGGGCATTCCGCAATTCATTTGGAAGAACCCAACCCACCTGCGATCAATCCGCCAAAAACCGTGCGCCAAACGGAGGTCCCGATGCGATCCCGCAGCTCCACGCGGCACAAACGCACCACTGGCCACGAAGAGAGTCCACACTAAGCCACAACTGCGAGAAAGGAGATAAATCGGGATCAAAAAACCCGCGGTCGAAACCCGAGCTCACAAAGGCGAAAGAAACCCATCCGTCGACGAGAAACGCCGCGCGTCGCGCGGAAAACCCATCGCGCACACGACGCGGCGCGTCGCCGAGTCGCAGCCTGCGCGGCAATGGCGGCGCAGCTGCACGGCTCCAAACCCAGCCCGGCGGCACAAGGGCCGCCCACGCGGCGCCCTGCAGTGCCGCTCGGGGCCCGCGGCACAGGGCCGCCCGCGCGGCGCCCTGCACTGCTGCTCGGGGCCCGCGGCACAGGGGCCGCCCGCGCGGCGCCCTGCCACTGCCGCGCGGGGCCCGCGGCACAGGGGCCGCCCGCGCGGCGCCCTGCCACTGCTCACATCGGTAACACCTGCCCTGCCGCTGCTCACATTGTGGAGGTGCGTGGGGTCCGCCACAAATCACACAACTATCAGCGCGCCTCCACTGCTGCTGTTGGTGCTGCTGTGGTCTAGGGGTTGAGAGCCCCCTGACCTGCCTCCTTTGCATCCTGCAGCCTCGAGGCTGGAATCGAGGTGGTCTTGATGGCCTCGGCCTGCTCGACTGGTCCCACTCAGGTGGCGCTGGGCGTTTATCTCCAGAACTAGACCCAGGCGTCCCGCGTTCAAGCAATCCCATCATGCGCCTCATGATTTCCTCCTGGCGCTTGGCCGCCTCCTCTTGGCGCCGCAAAGCCTCATGACATAGCGGCATCTCAGGGGGCGCGGCTCCAACTGAGGAAAACGGCGCGGCATAGAGTAATCAAACATTGGCATATGCAGGCTAGTCAAAATCCACGCTCACTCACAGAACGGTAGGACTCAAGATCCCCAAATATCTCGCACAACAGTCGGAGCACTCTCGACGACTCAGCTGATCGGCTAACTCGAAACACGAGACACTAGCCTCTCCAACAGCTCGCAGCACAAAGCACACTGGCTGGAGATACTCCACAGCCAGGAACGACCCCCAACTCGGGGTAACAGAACAGGTCGGACAACACTCAACGACCTGGGACCACCGTCAACCCCAACGGTTCCCAACAACACCGACCGGAAGATACTCGACGGCCCGGGACTGCCGTCTACTCAACGGCTCCCTCCCATGACAGCGCAAAAGGGAAACAAGACCTCTCGGGACTACCGTTTACTCAAACGGCTCCCCGCACAGATAAGCAACCCGCTACAACTATCAGACTCCACTCTGCGCCCAAGCAAGAGTGCAAAAGCATCCCACACTAAAAGCAAGTCCCGACCTCTCGGCCCACTACCCGGGCGAGAAAACACTATGTCCAGGAATGAAAGAACAGTGTGGATGTCTAAGCATAAATAACCCTAGCCCAAGTGAGGGTTTCCTACTGGTCTGGTTACACATGCAACATATGACGGGGGTGCTAGGTCAAGTTCCAAGATAACTATATTAACAGATAAAAAAAGGAATAACAATTCCTACAATCTAGCATGCTACACAATGAAATAAACTATCATGCATAGTCCTACATCAGTAGAAATACTGTACAGTCCATAAAACTTGGAGATAAGGCCACCCACCTCGATTTGCCACCAATTGCTCGTAGACACTTGCAATTGGCCTCCATGCGATCCTCACGCAAAACGAAGTCCGCTGCCGGAGTCCGCACGCAAAATGGGGCACGCTGCCGAAGTCCGCACGCAAAACGGTGCACGGTGCCGGAGTCCGCACCAAAACGGAGTCCGCACACAAAACGGTGCATGGTGCCGGAGTCCGCACGCAAAACGGAGCACGTCGCCAGAGTCCGCACACAAAACGGAGCACGGTGTCGGAACCCACACGCAAAACGGAGTCCGCACGCAAAACGGTGCAAGCCGCCGGGATCCGCACGCAAAACGGAGCACGGTGCCGGAACCCGCACGCAAAACGGAGTCGCACGCAAAACGGTGCACGCCGCCGGGGTCCGCACGCAAAACGGAGCACGGTGCCGGAACCCGCGCGCAAACCGGAGTCCGCACGCAAAACGGTGCACGCCGCCGGGGTCCGCACGCAAAACGGAGCAGTAAAAATACGGTCCCTAACACAGATAAGAACAAGGGGTCAATCCAATGTCCAAAAGAACGCTCCAAATCTGTGGCTAAAACACCGTAAAACAAAAGTGGGTCCTACCTCGACGCGCCACGCCGCCCAACTGCTCCGTTGGAACACCTCGCGCGCTCTACGAGGCCCACGACACACCGCCGCACCACCCAAAAAAAACTCCTCCTCACTTCCCCTCTCGCTCGGTCGAAGAAGGAAGAAAAGAAAAATAGAGGAGGAGGAAAAAGGGGTGCGGGGGAGAAAGAAGAAGAAGAAAAGAAAGAGGAGGGAGAAAGGTGGTCTACGGACCTCCGGTGCATGGTGGACCGCCCAATGGGGGCCCTCCAACGGCCGGTCCACACGCAGGGGCGCGCGCACCAGGCACAGCGCGCGCCCCCGCCCGCCACGCGGCCGCGTCACCGCGCGCCACGCGGCGCGCAGCCGTCACGCGCCACACGGGCGCGTGACACCGTGCCCCGCGCAGGCGCGGGACACCACGCGCGCCACACGGGCGCGCGCCCCCCACGCCCGCGCGGGCGCCAACTGGGGGCCGCCACGTGGCGGCCCCTGCTCTGACCGCGCAGGGGCGCGTTCCCAATGCGCGCCAGCTGCGCGCTTCGTACCGCGCGCCGCGCGCCTCGAGCCGCCTCGGGATCCGAGCCGTCGCCTCGCCTCGGTTTGCGTGCCGCGTCGTCTCGAAAAACGCGCACGCTTACCGGACTCCAAACCAAGCAAGTAAATAGTCCATTCTTAGCGATTTCGCGCACTGAATCCAAAAACGATGTCCGTTTCTCCAAATTCTCATCCGAAAATTTGCCGAATGCCCACTCGATCCGATTTCCGCGCTGGGTCCATTTTTAAAGTCCGATTTGCCAAATTCCAACTCTAAAAATTCCCGAAGGCGACCGGAGAGGTAAACTTTTATCCAAACTTCGCCCGGAGTCCAATTTTGACATCCGAATCGCGCGAAACCACCTCTAAACACCCGACGGGTCATCCAAATTCCCACGGGGTCTCCTTTTAAGCACGAAGTCCAACACTCGTGTTAAAATTGCGCGCAAACACCACCGACACATCACGCAGGCCTCCAGTGATGCAACTAAATCCCAAATTGCATCACAAATCCATTTCTTGGGCCCGACACGCACACAAACACTCCCAACGGCCACTAAAAGCTGCCCAACAACCAGCAACTCCTACGTCGGGGATTCCGGGACCTCACAACGGTCCTCGCGACGCAGTCTCACCGCCATCCCGGCTAACGCACCTAGTAGCACCTGTCACGGAGTGGGTAAAGTCAGTGACAAACAAAGTAGATGTCTAATAATAGCAAAGAAGGAAAACGAACCGAATACACCGAATACACCGAAACCTTTCGTTAAAACCCTGTACATAATTAAGCTGGGCACCAACCCCAGATTTATCAATTAAGTTGGGCACCAACCCCAGATTTATCAATTAAGTTGGGCACCAACCCCATAGTACCTGTCGGAGAGACTAAAGTCTCCCCTCGTGCGTAGTCACCTTTTTGATGCTTTTAACCTCTTCACGGGGCTAGTGCGGCTCCTATAGCTGCCGTGAAGAGGTCCTCACGGCTCCCACTCCTTTGTGAGGCACACGGGTCAAAAAGACCACTCTTTCGGAAAAGTACACCCATGCGGAGGCCAATCCGCCTGTGTACGTGCAGCATCCGAAAACGGATTTGCCGAGATCGGCGTGTAGTGAGCACCGCGACCGCAGCCGCTTCAATTGTTAGATAAAATACAATTATGCGAAAGGTTAACTGTCCATCTACTTTGTTAGGCAAATTGAGAGCAATTTAATGATGATAGATGCACTTACTGCACTTGTTGCACTTATAGCAACCGTACCCACCTTGTTGAAGAGAAATCGGAACACCTGAATCCTTCGCGCACCCCGCTGCGCACCTGGACCTAAAGAAAGTCCGCAAGGATAACTATAGTCACAAACGTGTACTAACATCCCAAAACAAAAGACCCAATTTACTCTTTTTGACGGAAAAGTCCAACACCGTCCGGCTCGCCGAAACCGGAACCCAAAACCGCTAACGGAAATCCAACAAATCTCAACCCTCAACCGGTAGCCAACTCGGGAAATCAATGGTTAAACCAAGAAGACCCCTGGCGGCGAAAAGATGAGAAAAAGACCCGACGGCGCGCCCCCGACAATTTCGTCGAGGCGCGGAGCGTCGGCGAAATCGACACCCAACATAATAAAATAGTGACCAAGAAGATCCCAAGTCGACATGCCAAGAAAACCGCGGAGATTGTGATCCCAACGGCGAAAACGGCGCTCAAAACGGTGGAAAAACGGACCCAAACGGAGCCACCGAACTTTGGGCTGTCGGGTGGTGCACAGGAGCATCCGTGGACCAGGTTCACGGCGTCAGGCGGCGGCGGCATGCGCCGGGTGCACGCAGTAGGCGTGCACCGCGCATCTCGGGCCGGCCGGTGCACGACCCGAGCGTGCACCGGGTCCTTGCTCTTCGGCCGCAAGCACGTGCGCCGGGTGCACGCAGGAGGCGTGCACAGCGCGTCTTGGGCCGGGCCGGTGCACACGTGAGGCGTGCACCGGGTCTGTGCATCGGGTGGCCGAGCGGCATGCGCCGGGTGCACGCATGAGGCGTGCACCGCGCGCCTTGGGCCGGGCCGGTGCACGAAACCGTGCGCCGGGTCTGGTGCTTCCGACGCTGCGGGCGTGCACCGGGTGCACGCCTGGACCCGTGGACCGCGCTGTACGGACAAGCACAGTAAACCCTAATTTCGCGGTTTTCTTCGCCGTTTTCGCTCCCGTTTCGCGATTTCTTCTCCGTTTTCGCTCCCGTGCGACTCCGGCGAAGACCCCGCGACCATGGTAACGACGGCGACGGCCTCCCGTTTAACAACGACGGCGGCGGCCTCCCGTTAACCCACTATGTTCCAACGAAACACCCCCAAAAATCTCCGAATAAATTCGCGGTAAATCTAACGGCTAAACCGTTGATCTACGAGCAACCAAAACATAAATCGGAACCCCGATCGAATTTTCGACCAAGTCCGATAAAAAGAAACCGATTAAAAATCATCGATTAAACTCGATAAAAACCATCGATCACCCTCGATCAAGAACGAGAATAAAACCCGACGAAAATCCGCGATCGATGTACTAATTAAAACGACCTTACGAGAACACGAAAAACCCCCGATTAATTCTACAAAAAGATTAACGACCACTAACCTCAATCTATCGGAATTAAAGAACCGATCTTGTTTCCTTTCGGTGTTGGAGACCCGGATCCGCTCCCCGTAGACGATGGCGTCTCGTTCTCCGATCTCCGGCACGTGAATCGGGGCGATCGGGTTCCTCCGCTTCCTCCTTCTTTTCCTCTTTTCTCCTCCGGTTAGGGTTTTCCTCTTTCTTTTCTAACTAGGGTTTCGTTTGGTTTTCGGTACGCACGAAAGAGGAGGGTTTGAGGAGGCGGTATTTTAAATTAGGGTTTTTCTTCCGATAACCGGGATTACTTATATAATCCCTATTATTTAATTATTTAATTAATTTCCTCTTTATTTTACACGTACGTAACAGGAAAAACCCACAAATATCCGGTTTTTATTTCTCAAATAAATATCTGACTTACGAGATAAAATCCCCACCTTTGAAATCCTGATCACCGATTATTTAATCCCCTTAATTAAATAATCATGGAAAATAAATTTCCAATTTTTATTTATCATCATCGGTTAATTAATTTCTTAATTAATTAATCATCCAGATTATCCAAACTTCCTCAGAAGCGTGTCGGATATTTTTACACGAATTTCGATGCGCACCTAAGTCATCGCGATCCTAGAAACCCCGTTCCGGGAGATCCGTACATCGGATTTCCGATCCGATCGTACCGTCGGTCTTCATTTTTCGGGCTCTTTGCCAGAAAAATACACGCACCCCGCACCGGCCGACTTTTGAAAATTAAATAATTTTATTTCACCTAAAGGCTTAATAATTACATGTGAGTCAAAAATACCCCTAAGGGCCGGATCACTACACCACTCACACTTTATAAAAAGTTTCGTCCCGAAACTTAAGTACAAACCTCACTAAACAATTCGGGAAAACATTCCCTCATTTTCGATTCCAGTTCCCACGTCGCCTCGCGCTCTTCGTGGTTGCTCCACTGGACCTTCACATAGGGGATAGTTCGATTGCGCAACTTCTTGTCCTCTCTTGCCAAAATCCGCACCGGCGTCTCCTCGACGCTTAAATCCTCTCGCAACTCGATGGTGGAGGCATCCAAGGCATGAGAGGGGTCAGCCAGGTACTTCCGGAGCATTGAGACATGGAACACGTTGTGGACTCGTTCGAGGTTCGGCGGCAGGGCTAATCGGTACGCCACCGGTCCTACGCGTTCTAGGATCTCGAACGGTCCCACGTACCTCGGGCTTAGCTTTCCCTTAATGCCGAAACGTCGGTTCCCCTTGGAGGGCGAAACTCGGAGTAACACATGCTCACCCACCATGAACTCTAAGTCTCGGCGTCTGTTGTCCGCGTAGCTTTTCTGTCTGCTCTGGGCGGTCAGTAGCCTTTGTCTAATCAATCGCACCTTTGCTTCGGTCTCCTCCACCAAATCTGGGCCCAGAAACTTACGCTCACCCAAGTCGTCCCAGCATATTGGAGACCGACAGCGGTGCTCGTACAGGGCCTCGTATGGTGCCATCTGAATGCTGGCCTGGTAACTGTTATTGTAGGCAAATTCCACTAGGGGCAAACACCGTGCCCACCCTTCGCCCAAGTCCAAAACGCATGCTCGAAGCATGTCCTCCACAATATGTATCACCCGCTCTGATTGTCCATCGGTTTGCGGGTGAAAAGCCGTACTGAAGTGCAACTTGGTCCCCATTGCTCGTTGCAGGCTTTGCCAAAAGTTTGACATGAATCGCGTGTCCCTGTCCGACGTGATAGATGTCGGTACCCCATGCAACCTTACTATCTCGTCGATGTATGTTTGTGCTAGTCGTTCCCGCGTCCACGTCGTGTCGATGGGCAGAAAGTGGGCCGATTTCGTCAAACGGTCCACAATTACCCATATCGCATCGTGTCCCTGTGGCGACCTCGGGAATCCGGTCACAAAATCCATGGTAATCATGTCCCACTTCCACTCGGGCACCGGTAAAGGTTGCAATTTTCCTGCCGGGCGCTGATGCTCGGCCTTCACCTGTTGGCACACCAGGCAGTGTGCCACAAATCGAGTCACGTCTTCCTTCGTCTTGGGCCACCAGAAGGTCTGTTTGACGTCCTTGTACATTTTCGTTCCCCCGGGATGCGCCGCATACGGGGCGGTATGCGCCTCCCGCAGGATTTCCTCTTTGAGTTCCGGTAGATCCGGCACGCAGATTCGTCCCCGAAATCGTATCGTGCCATCGGGGTTTACTGTGAAATCACCTTCCTGGTTGGCGGTTATCCTACTTCGCACCAGCTGGAGTTGGTCATCAGTCGATTGCCCTTCGAGAATCCTGTCCAGCAGAGTAGGTCTGACCACCAGTGTCAGAAGTTGTGCGACTGTACCTGCCGGTACTACTTCTAGTCTCAATCGCGAAAATTCCGCAATCAGACTATCTTGCTGGGTGATGGCACTTACACCTGCCTCCTCGGCCTGCCCCTTGCGACTCAGGGCGTCGGCCACCACGTTTGCCTTTCCCGGGTGGTAGTGGATCGTTAAATCGTAATCCTTCAGTAGCTCGAGCCACCGTCTTTGTCGCAGATTTAACTCCTTTTGGGTGAAAAGGTACTTAAGACTCTTATGATCTGAGTACACGTTGCAGTGCGCCCCATACAGGTAGTGTCTCCAAAGCTTGAGGACAAACACCACCGCTGCGAGTTCCAAATCGTGCACGGGGTAATTCCGCTCGTACTCCTTGAGCTGCCTTGACGCATAGGCTATAACCTTTCCCCGTTGCATGAGTACTCCACCCAGTCCATTTCGCGACGCATCGCAATACACTTCATAATCCTCCCCTGGTTCTGGCAGGGCGAGAATCGGGGCTCGCGTCAATCTATCCTTGAGCTCCTCGAAGCTCTTCTGACATTTGTCCGTCCAGATGAACTTTTCCCCCTTTCTAGTCAAACGGGTCAAGGGGGTGGCTATCTTGGAGAAACCCTCCACGAAGCGCCGGTAATACCCGGCTAATCCCAGGAAGCTTCGAATCTCCGTCACCGTCGTCGGTTGGGGCCAGTCCGTCACCGAATCTATCTTCTTCGGATCCACTGCGACTCCAGCCGCCGAGATTACGTGCCCCAAGAAACCGACCTCACGGAGCCAAAACTCACACTTTTTGAGTTTGGCGTAGAGTTTCTGTTCCCGTAGGGTCTGGAGGACTGTGCGCAGGTGTTCTTCATGTTCCTCGTCTGTACGGGAGTAGATGAGGATATCGTCGATGAAGACCACCACGAATAAGTCCAGGAAGGGTTTGAATACCCTGTTCATCATATCCATGAACACCGCCGGGGCATTTGTGAGCCCGAACGGCATTACTGTAAATTCGTAATGGCCATAGCGAGTTCGAAAGGCCGTTTTGGGGATGTCCTCCCCCTTAACCCGGACCTGATGATAGCCCGACTGCAGGTCGATCTTTGAAAACACCGTCGCCCCCTGTAGTTGGTCGAAGAGGTCGTCGATCCTTGGCAGGGGGTATTTGTTCTTAACGGTGACCTTATTTATCTCCCGGTAGTCGATGCACAACCGGAGACTTCCGTCCTTCTTTCTCACAAACAGGACGGGCGCGCCCCAGGGTGACGCGCTAGGTCCGATAAAACCCTTATCCAGAAGGTCCTCCAACTGTGCCTTGAGTTCCTTCAACTCCACGAAGGCCATCCTGTACGGTGCCTTGGTGATGGGTTTGGTGCCGGGAAGCAGCTCTATCGGGAAGTCAACCTCTCGTTCCGGCGGCATTCCGGGGAGCTCCGCCGGAAATACATTCGAAAATTCCCTTACCACTGGAATTTCAGAAGGCGAGGGAACGGGTCGGGTGGCTAAATCTACCGAGGCTAGATAGGCCACGCACCCACCCTCTATCAGCTTCCTAGCCCGCGACGCGGAGATGACGGCTAAAAGGAAGTACTTTTACACGCCAGGTAGACGTGTTCCGGGAATCCCGGTTTCTGCAGTCGTACCTGACGTTTCTCACAATCGATTAGCACCTGTCACTCGGTAAGCCCATCCCTTCCAAGTATCCCCTCGAATTCTCTTACCACTAAGCCTCAAATGTCGAATCGTCGGCGCTAACCATTAACCCCAAAAGCCTGAGCTTTTAGAGGTGCGCATCCGATTCACTTAAAGCGGCATACACCGCACCACAGATCTCGACCGGAGCCACCCACCTGGATGTTGGGTCTATTGTTGGGCCTCTTGCCGTTAGGTCTATTGCGGACCGCAGCCCACTCAACCTATTGGGCTCACCCAACCCAACTCACTAGTCCCCTGGGCCTATTGTCTCAAGGCAGGAAGTTGGACCTATTTGACCCATAATAAAGGCCAACACCAAAGACAACTAAGTCTTCGCATCCTTATTAGGCAGAAAGGTACAGAGTATTTGCTCCTAAGGGTTCTCCTGGGGTCAAGACCAACATTACTCTTCGTAAGGGGTCTTTCCTGCTACTACTTCCCTCGGGTAGTGCGTCCTTTGTCGTGTCGTCGCATAAAACCCCTCATCCGTGTCGCGACTCCGAAGTATCATTCCCGGGTTCGGGGCAGTAAAAACGGAACTGTCCCAGTTTGTCACGTTAGAAGCAAAGGTCGTGCTTCCGGAATGAAAAATTTCCCCCGAGGTGCTCCTCTGTAGATGATGCATGGCCGGTCTCCGCTAGAAAATCCCCCTCCTGAGAAGGGCTGGGGTCGTTTCTTGTCCATGTCGTACTCCGAGTCCTCTTGGTCGGCGCGCATCACCTCGAATCCGCGCTCCACTATGGTGGCCCTATCCACCACTTCTCGGTAAGCGGGTAGACCCACCGTCGGTATTACCCGATTAGCGTCGCTATGTGGACCACGCTTGTGAAGGCGGGCCTGGTGGGGTTCGTCTTTCCTAACAAAAAGGGGAGAGCGCTATGCCATGTCGCGTAATCCGTTGTTGGAGTAGCCGATTCTCCACTGTTGCCGGAACCGTCGTATCCTCTTCTGCACCATCGATTGAAGAGCGGCTTCGAGCCATTAACCGTGCAAACAAAGAAACCAAGTTAGCCCTAAGGTTATCACCCTAGCACCTAGACTTACGAACACACCTACATTAAATCCCCTTTTTCCCCGTACTCTCACGTTCTACCGCACCTACACCTTGGTTATCTCATGTCCAATTTGCTTGTGGCACCCTACACTGTGAATGTGGATCACGTCTACTATGGTTATGGTTGTATTTCTCTGATACCATTTAATCTGTCACGCCCCCGGGGATTTTTGAGTCAATCAAAGCGGAAAATTGCGTGTCTTTTTTTTTTTTTTTCTTAATAAAGTAACATAAACCTCATCCCCGGTGCGTGCCAGACCGCCATATACACAAATTCTCTCTGCCAACGGACAGAGTCTCCTTTGTATATGCACGGCGTCTCATTTACAATATGCGTTTCATTTACATCACAATCCATCAACCATCAACCATATAGTAGACATACATCACCATTCAAAGCACATTAATCTAACTACTGTTTTAAAAGATCGGTGCCCACTCGACACCTTATTTTTCAAATAAGTCATTAAGGCGGCATCAACGTTTGGAAAGGATAAAACCAGCGGTTGTAAAACCCGTGCCCACACGGCACTTCGTTTTGAGAAAACATTTTCGAAATCATTTGGTTTATCATGAAAACGTGCCGCGTATGAAAACATCACTAGAAATATCAAAAAGTCACAAAAGAACGTCTCATCCACAGTGCTAACTAATACATGTCCACAACTAAAGTAATCCACAAGCAAATTAACTACTTAAAGCATAAAGGAAAATGAGATAGAAACCAAGAGTCCTGACTACGGTCCTCGCGACGCAGTCTCACCGCCATCCCGGCTAACGCACCTAGTAGCACCTATCACGGAGTGGGTAAAGTCAGTGACAAACAAAGTAGATGTCTAATAATAACAAAGAAGGAAAACGAACAGAATACACCGAATACACCGAAACCTTTCGTTAAAACCCTGTACATAATTAAGCTGGGCACCAACCCCAGATTTATCAATTAAGTTGGGCACCAACCCCAGATTTATCAATTAAGTTGGGCACCAACCCCATAGTACCTGTCGGAGAGACTAAAGTCTCCCCTCGTGCGTAGTCACCTTTTTGATGCTTTTAACCTCTTCACGAGGCTAGTGCGTCTCCTATAGCTGCCGTGAAGAGGTCCTCACGGCTCCCACTCCTTTGTGAGGCACACGGGTCAAAAAGACCACTCTTCCGGAAAAGTACACCCATGCGGAGGCCAATCCGCCTGTGTACGTGCAGCATCCGAAAACGGATTTGCCGAGATCGGCGTGTAGTGAGCACCGCGACCGCAGCCGCTTCAATTGTTAGATAAAATACAATTATGCGAAAGGTTAACTGTCCATCTACTTTGTTAGGCAAATTGAGAGCAATTTAATGATGATAGATGCACTTACTGCACTTGTTGCACTTATAGCAACCGTACCCACCTTGTTGAAGAGAAATCGGAACACCTGAATCCTTCGCGCACCCCCGCTGCGCACCTGGACCTAAAGAAAGTCCGCAAGGATAACTATAGTCACAAACGTGTACTAACATCCCAAAACAAAAGACCCAATTTACTCTTTTTGACGGAAAAGTCCAACACCGTCCGGCTCGCCGAAACCGGAACCCAAAACCGCTAACGAAAATCCAACAAATCTCAACCCTCAACCGGTAGCCAACTCGGGAAATCAATGGTTAAACCAAGAAGACCCCTGGCGACGAAAAGATGAGAAAAAGACCCGACGGCGCGCCCCCGACAATTTCGTCGAGGCGCGGAGCGTCGATGAAATCGACACCCAACATAATAAAATAGTGACCAAGAAGATCCCAAGTCGCCATGCCAAGAAAACCGCGGAGATTGTGATCCCAACGGCGAAAACGGCGCTCAAAACGGTGGAAAAACGGACCCAAACGGAGCCACCGAACTTTGGGCTGTCGGGTGGTGCACAGGAGCATCCGTGGACCAGGTTCACGGCGTCAGGCGGCGGCGGCATGCGCCGGGTGCACGCAGGAGGCGTGCACCGCGCATCTCGGGCCGGGCCGGTGCACGACCCGAGCGTGCACCGGGTCCTTGCTCTTCGGCCGCAAGCGCGTGCGCCGGGTGCACGCAGGAGGCGTGCACAGCGCGTCTTGGGCCGGGCCGGTGCACGCGTGAGGCGTGCACCGGGTCTGCGCGTCGGGTGGCCGAGCGGCATGCGCCGGGTGCACGCATGAGGCGTGCACCGCGCGCCTTGGGCCGGGCCGGTGCACGAAACCGTGCGCCGGGTCTGGTGCTTCCGACGCTCCGGGCGTGCACCGGGTGCACGCCTGGACCTGTGGACCGCGCTGTACGGACAAGCACAGTAAACCCTAATTTCGCGGTTTTCTTCGCCGTTTTCGCTCCCGTTTCGTGATTTCTTCTCCGTTTTCGCTCCCGTGCGACTCCGGCGAAGACCCCGCGACCATGGTAACGACGGCGGCGGCCTCCCGTTTAACAACGACGGCGGCGGCCTCCCGTTAACCCACTATGTTCCAACGAAACACCCCCAAAAATCTCTGAATAAATCCGCGGTAAATCTAACGGCTAAACCGTTGATCTACGAGCAACCAAAACATAAATCGGAACCCCGATCGAATTTTCGACCAAGTCCGATAAAAAGAAACCGATTAAAAATCATCGATTAAACTCGATAAAAACCATCGATCACCCTCGATCAAGAACGAGAATAAAACATGGATCAAAACCCGACGAAATTCCGCGATCGATGTACTAATTAAAACGACCTTACGAGAACACGGAAAACCCCCGATTAATTCTACAAAAAGATTAACGACCACTAACCTCAATCTATCGGAATTAAAGAACCGATCTTGTTTCCTTTCGGTGTTGGAGACCCGGATCCGCTCCCCGTAGACGATGGCGTCTCGTTCTCCGATCTCCGGCACGTAAATCGGGGCGATCGGGTTCCTCCGCTTCCTCCTTCTTTTCCTCTTTTCCCCTCCGGTTAGGGTTTTCCTCTTTCTTTTCTAACTAGGGTTTCGTTTGGTTTTCGGTACGCACGAAAGAGGAGGGTTTGAGGAGGCGGTATTTTAAATTAGGGTTTTTTCTTCCGATAACCGGGATTACTTATATAATCCCTATTATTTAATTATTTAATTAATTTCCTCTTTATTTTACACGTACGTAACAGGAAAAACCCACAAATATCCGATTTTTATTTCTCAAATAAATATCTGACTTACGAGATAAAATCCCCACCTTTGAAATCCTGATCATCGATTATTTAATCCCCTTAATTAAATAATTATGGGAAATAAATTCCCAATTTTTATTTATCATCACCGGTTAATTAATTTCTTAATTAATTAATCATCCAGATTATCCAAACTTCCTCAGAAGCGTGTCGGATATTTTTACACGAATTTCAATGCGCACCTTAAGTTATCGCGATCCTAGAAACCCCGTTCCGGGAGATCCGTACATCGGATTTCCGATCCGATCGCACCGTCGGTCTTCATTTTTCGGGCTCTTTGCCAGAAAAATACACGCACCCCGCACCGGCCGACTTTTGAAAATTAAATAATTTTATTTCACCTAAAGGCTTGAATAACTTACATGTGGGTCCAAAAATACCCCTAAGGGCCGGATCACTACAGTGGGTGGCGCCCGCGAATCAGCGGGCGCCACGTGGCGCTGCCCACCTGCCCGCGGTATGGGCCAACTGCCCCCGCCTGCTCCTGCCTGCTCCCCGCGCTGCGTGGACCGCGCGCCCGTGGACCCGCTAGCCCGGGGCTGCCACGTGGCGCGCCCCGGTCCACGGCTCCCCCGCGCGCTCCCGTGGACCGAGCGCACGTGGGCCGCCCAATCAGGCGCTGCCACGTGGATTCCCGCCGGTCCACACCTCCAGCCGTGCACCCCGGCCTGACACCAGCCTTTCCGTGGACCCAGCAGCGTGCGCCGACCAATCCGATGGCGCCACGTGGCACTCCCGCCGGTCCACGGCTCCCCCATGCACCAAAAATCCAGTAAAACTTCCGGGAGTCCGTTTTTGGGCATCCGGACTCAGAATTTAACAAGCAAATAGCCGTTTTCATGTGTTTTTCCGCGCTGAATCCAAATCCAACCTCCGTTTGGCCTAAAACTTTTTCTAAAATTCGGCAAAAGCAGCCGAAGGCCAACCCAGCTCACAATAACTCACAGGGTCCATCTGTGGCATCCCTTTAATGCACTATGGGCCAAACACACCATCAACAGGTGTTTGCACAGTGGATTCACGTAAAAAGCTGCATGGGGTTCAGGAGTCCTACAGTACCCCAAACCATTAGCGCCTGAATCCACCCTGAATCGCCACGTGTCCCCCGAACAGCAAACAGCAACCGCAGCCAACCCACTCGTGACACGTGGCCGCGCTCACGGGCCCGCCTCGCCAGCGTCAACGCCTCGGGCGCCGCGCCCACGTGCGTGCCCGCGTGCCCCCGCCACCTGTTCGCGGTACGGCCACCTGCCCGCGGTACAGCCTGCCTGCCCCACTCGACCGCGTGGATCGCGTGCGCTACACCGCCCAAAACAGGATCTGCCACGTGTCCCCCGCCGGTCCATGCATAAGGCCGCGCGCCTCCATGGACCGCGCGCGCTGCGCCGGCCAACCGGGAGCCGCCAAGCGTCCATTCCCTGGTGCACGCCTCGCTCCGTGGACCGGCCGGCCAGCGCCTCTGCTCTAGCCGCTGCCCGCGGCCGCTCCCTCGCCGCCGGCGCTGCCCCGGCCGCCGGAACAGTGCCCCATGCCTTGAAATCCGTGTTTTGGCTTTCGGGCTCCAAAAAATACAAGTAAATAGTCCATTTTCATCATTTTCGCGCGCTGAGTCCAAGTCCGATGTCTGTTTTGCCCAATTCCACTTCTAAAATTTGTCGAAGGCATCCAAATAAGTAATCTTAATCCAAATTTCGCGCTAAGTCTAATTCTTGGGTCCAATTTGCGCACAAATACCTCAAACACACAGCATAGGCCTCCAGAAGCCGCTGAGCATACCGCAAAAGCTCAGCGGAGATTCGGATCATCACATGCCATCTTTTACTGCTACACTATCATATTGGGACTTGACTTAGGAGAAACCATGATTATGTCTTTTCTCTTTTTCTTTTAGACATATGATACATGTTGCTCAGGTTCGAGCGGGGGTTTGGGATAGTGTAGTCGAGACTTTGAGTCAGGGACAGGTTGTACTTGATTGTGGAGGGCAGGGTATTGCGGTGACCGCGGATATTGGGCGGTTGATCGGATGTCGGTTGTTGTACTGGATTATGGATGACAGGTTATTGCGGCGACCGCGGACATTGGGCGGTTGACCGGAGGTTACTTGTGCATCGGATTAGGGGTCGGGCTTTTTTTAGCGGATGGATTTTTCCACTTCGATCAGAGTCGTGGTCCAGTCCTGGTATACTACGATACTTGTGACAGGGATGCTTTACTTGTGTGGGTCGCTCCCCATGAGTGCCACTCCGGAGTGTGCGATAGGCAGACTTTGAGTCCTTGAGACTCCTTCTTTACATCGGTGTTATGCGTAGGCTGGCATACCCAATGTGACAGGCAGAGCAGGCAGTACCGATGTTTACTGGTGGTTGGATTGGATTTATTCAGGCAGGTACTTTTATTATTGCACTCGTGCCTGGGGGCTGAGTGGAGTCTAGTAGCTGTGTTGAGACCAGTGCTAGTGTTGTTGGGAACCGTTTGGGGTTGACGGTGGTCCCGGGGTCGTTGTGGGTAATTCGACCGTTGTGCGAAATACTTGAGGATCTTGAGTCTATCCGTTCTGAGAGAGAGCGTGGATTTTCGACTATAGCCTGCAGGTGCCACTATTCGATAGCGAGTTAGTCCGATTGGACACCCTATGTTGATGCACTAGGGAGGCGCAGGCTTGACTGGACCAGATGTGGCAGTCAGCTCGATTGGATCGATTGTGCACCTCGTGTGCGAGTGGTTGTGTCACGCCCCGGAGGTTTAAATAAGCGGAAAACGTATATCTCTTCTTTTTTTTTTCTTGAATCAACTTCACTCTCCGGTACGTGCCAGACCCGCCACACATATAAATTCGCCCCACAAACGGACAGAGCCTCCATTGTATGTGCACGGCGTCACATTCGCGATTTGCACTTTAACCACAACAGTCAGGATAACAACTAAAGAAAGAGAAAGGAGAAGGTATTCATACAACATTTCGAATAAGGCCACCAAGTTTTGAAAGGATAAATCCACGAGTTTATAAGACGGTGCCCACACGACACCTTATTCTTGTCAAAATCAATTTTCGCAAACCTTTTCTATATTCAAAAATGGCCGAACTAAGAGGAAAATTAAGAAAAGCGTTCATCACAAGATTTTAGCGTCCACAACATCCACATTAAAGAGAAACCACCTGCTACCTAACAAATCAAACTAACCAAAAGCATAAAGGAAAGGTATCTAGCCACAGTACGAAGCTACGGTAGTCTAGTCGAAACCTCACCGTCGTCCCGGTGCCCACGCCTGACCGAACCTGTCACAATGTGGGAAGTCAATGACAAAAAGAGTAAGAGGTAGATGTAAAACATGTAAGATGCTATCAGTATTAAAAGAAAAGCAAACCGACAAGCCAGAGCACCCAATCTCCCCCTCATGAATCCATAGTAACCATCCTGTAAATCGAAACAGAGCACCTGCCAAACGGTCTAAAGACCTCTGGCGAACGGAGATACCTTGCTCTCACCTTAATGCTTATACCCCTCCACGGTACTTGTGCAGCATCGTAAGTAACCGCGAGGCGTCCCCACTACGCCACCTTTACCTTTGTGGGGTACACAGGTCAACGTACGACCTCTCCGAAAAAGTATACCAGTGCGGTGGCCAAACCGCCGGTGCGCGTGTAAGCAGCCATGAGCATAAAGGCCGAAATCGACGTGTAATATGAAGCACCGCGACACCCAGTCGCCACGGATAGCAATAAAAAAGGGATACTCGCGCGAAAAGGGGTTAGTCACAATCCATTTGCACATCTACTTTACTCTATCATATTACCAGTAAAACCATAATTCAACAACGCACAAAAAGGGTACCCACCTCGAGTTGCGTCGAAAGAACCTCCCAGAGCCGACCCACGCCCTCGAACAACTCCCGAACCTACAAAGTCCCCAAAAGAAACAACTGGTCAGACTCGACTCGCTAGTAGAACTGAGACCCCGCTCGCGCCAAGTGAGGGCGGCAAGCCGAGCGGCGGCGGCGGCGCGACCCTGCGCGGGCACCTACCTCGCGCAGCGCACTGCATGGCGCGCCGCACCGCGCAGCGTGAGCACTTGCCCTTGCGCGGCGGCACCGCATGGCGCGCCGCACCATGCAGCGTGCGTAGCAGCCCTGCGCGGGCAGCGGCCTCCGCGCGGGAGGCTGCCTTGCGCGAGCAGTAGCCTCCGCGTGGGAGGCGGCCCCCGTGCGGCACGCCGCACCGCACAGCCCACGGTGCGGCCCTGCGCGGGAGGCGGCCCCGCGCGAGAGGTGGCCTCCATGCGGTGCGCTGCACCGCGCAGCGCGCGGTGCGGCGGCCCCACTCGGGAGGCGGTCCCCGCGTGGCACGCCGCACCGCGCAGCCCGTGGCGCAGCCCCGTGCGGGAGGCGGCCCTTTGCAGACGGCGGCCCCGCGCGGGAGGTTGCCCTATGCGAGTGGCGGCCCCGCCAGGGAGGCGGCCTCCCTGTGGGCGGCTGTCCCGCGTGGCGCGCCGCATCGCGCCGCGTGCGGTGCGGCCCAGCGCAGGCGGCGGTCCCGCGCGTTGCGTGGCGAGTGGTTCAGATGGCGGCGCACCCGCACACCGCGGCGGCCGAAGATTTGGGCATCGCAGTACAAGATAAAGAAGGACAAGTCCCAAAACTCGAAAATCAAACAGTAACCTTGATTTCGCGAAAAAGAAGAGGAAGAGGAAGGAAGGCATGTCCCTCGCCGGTAATGAGAATCCGGTTCCGTTCCCCGTTTCCGACGCGCTTGATCACGAAGAAGTAGGGAACGATCTCTTTCTCTCTCTCTAACTCGGGTTCATGAAAGAGGAGAAGAATAAATCATCTAATTTCAAAATATTATTTTCTCCTACGTACAAAACCTGAAATTCCGATAAGAGGGATTCTCCAACCAACTTCTTGATAAGAGTGCCACCTAAGCAACGTTTCTAAAATATCCGGCATGGATTTTGATGCACCAAGGTCTTAATGGGTTCGACTTATCCTATCATACTCGTTCAGACAAAAGACCCATTCCGGGAGATCCGTAAGTCGGATTTTCGATCCGATCGCTTTGCCGATCACCGTTTTTCGCGCTCTATCACCGAAAAATACCCACAACCACCGACATTCTACCCAAGAAGACTCGATAGTTTATTTTTCCTAACACTTAATTTATTATCAAGGAAAATACAAGAGAACAGGAAAGGTCAAGATATTACATCACACACCCCTTAAAAGAAGTTTCGTCCTCGAAACTTGCCCTCAACCCTCGTTAAACAAGTCGGGGAAGCACTCTCTCATCTTCGATTTTGGTTCCCAAGTCGCTTCGCGCTCATCGGGATTACCCCATAGCACCTTTATGTAGGGGATAGTCCGGTTCCCGGAGGTGCACTTACAACTTCAAGCAGTCAACTACCGCTTAAAGATTGTTGTGACAGTCGTCTCCTGAGCGCCACGCTGAAAACCCTAAGCGGAAACCCCACTAGTCCTAGAGCATAAGAATCTGTCTAACCTTGCTGACCAGGAAGGAACGAAGTTACCAGCCTCGAGGGATTGCCTAGTAGTCCGAACGTACTTATTTCTACGATAGGGGGTTTCTTCTAATAACTAAAGGTAGGGCGAAAACACAAAGCAAGGTGAAAGAGTGGGATGCTCCGGTGTCAAAAAGAGTTCATGCACGATAATTTGGGACTAGAGTAATACCTACTACCACGCCCTCCGGTGGGTCCGTCCCCTGGTGGGTCATCGAATAGACTCTCCCCCCTGTTTGCGGCCACGCTTCCCCCTCCTGTCGTAATAATGGGGGGCGAGCGGTCAGTTCTGAAGGAGTTCTCCCCCGTCCCTGTTGCTGCGGCGAAGGTGTAGAAGCTGCTGAGGGTGCTGTCCCCGTTTTCAAGGGGCAGTTGAAACGGAAGTGCCCCAGCTCACCGCAACGAAAACAGTGGTCTTGCCTCTTGGGACAATCGGTCACCTGGTGTATTCCACCGCAAATGATGCATGGCTTGTCCACCGACCTTGGTCCTCCCGTTGGCGCGTCCCTGGTTCCTATCCGTTACGGTCGTTCATTCTATTCAAAAAATCTCCGTTCCAGAACCGTACATGAGATTTTCATCTCATACGGCTCCTCCCTTCTGCGCATAGTACTAAGGGGAATAATCCATAGAATAAAAATTGAACTATTCTCATCTCATTATGAACTGAAAGGAACTAGTATTTTTACAAGAAATCTCTAGCCAGCCTTCCCGCAAGAGGTTTTTTCTTAACACCAATCATATTAGTGTTAGATATAAATGGTAACTCCAACAATTTCTTTGTTCTCAACGCCTTCTATTTCCAGGAATTAGTCACTTCAACGATCTTTGATGGTTATACGGGTATCCAAAGTACAAACGAGATGGATGTTTGTTGTCCCAACCATTCTTGTTAGTCCCGATGATCTCGGATGTTTAGAGGGCTGGCTCCCATTAGAATACTCTCCTTCGAAAAATGACTGAGTTCGCTTCTTATCCCTGCTAGGTTCCGAGTCCTCCCGTCGGGCACGTGTAATCGCAAATCCGCGCTCCACTAGGGTGGCTCTGTCTACCACTTTCTGGAAGGTGTGCAAATCCGCCACCTGCACAACCTCGAAGATCTCGCTCCACAAACCGTCCACAAAAAGACGGGCTTTGTGAGATTCGTCCCTTATGACAAAGGGAGCGCAATTGGCCAACCTCACAAATGCCTGCTGGTACTCCATAACCGTCCAACTTTCTTGCTTGATGTGCTTCAGGTCGTCCTCCATCTGCTGTTTGACGCTGTTGGAGAAAAATGCCCCAAATAGTTTTTCTCGAAACGTGGACCATGATGGAAGGGCGGTGCCCTCCGAGGGGTCCGAGCGTACCGTCTTCCACAACATGCGGGCGTTTCCCTCAAGAAAGTGGACCGCCAAGGGGACCCGCTCATGTTCCTCCATCAGCAAATCTTTGAAAAGCTTTTCCATGGTGTCTACCCATTTTTCCACGACCCAAGGGTCGGTCGTCTCTCCCTCAAACACGGGTTGGTCGTAATTTTGAAATTCGCTAAGTTTGCTCTCACCCTGTCCCGTTCGGTTTGCTGGATAGGGGCTTCCCCTGCAACGACGGCGGACACTCTGGGAGTAGGTGTCACTATGGTCTCTCTCAAGGGGTCTCCAGCAGTGGCTCCCGGCGTAGGTCCCGAAGTTGCTGGTGTTGGTGCTACCGAAGGTGTTGTTGGCTGAACCGACGGTATTCTGATCACCGTGGTGTGAGGAGGGGCGGCCATAGTCTCGCTGTCAGCCACCAGCGGTCCCGTCACTGGTGCGGTTCGTCCGGGTAGAGGAGCCTGGGCGACCTCCACTGGTGTGGTCGGTTGTTGCGTCAACTAACGTACCTGTTCCATGAGGGTCGCTAGCTGCCCGGCCATCTCTCGTAGTTGTTGTCGGAGAAGCTGATACTCCGCGGCCGTCGGTACCGTACTTTCTGCCCCCGCGTTCTCAGTTGACCACCTAGTCCATGTGGGTTATGTTAAATATGGATCTGACAGGGAAAAAAACACCTAGAGGGGGGTGAATAGGTGTAAACAATAAACACACCAAAATCTTTGCGTAAAAATAACCCAATGTGGAAAAGTAAATAGCATGCATAGATTTTATGTGGAAAACTCCAAACCAGGAGTAAAAAATCACGAGACCGATCACACGGTGAAATCCACTAAGATTAAACACGTACAAAGGTGATATACCGTACTCACACGACTCAACCTTTTACCATACGCTCCAAGTAGATCTTCTCCGCTCGTTCCGCAACGCGCCTCGAATCCACGATTTGCGTCCAACGCCGAATCCACGGCGTCCAACATCGAGTCCACGACATCCAATCGAATCCACGGTCTCAACTAAGTAGTACGTCTCGAATCCACGAATGCACCTCATTTCGAATCCACGAAATGGTAGCACCTTGAGTCCACAAGGCTACGCGAATCCACGCGCCGATTTTTGGCAAAATTGTTGTTTGTTGGTGGTGAAAATCCTCCGAATACTTAGATCAAAGATAGATCAAAAATACCATCTAAGTATTCATTAATTTGATTCTACTCAAAATTTGAGTTTGAAATCCTAGAATCAAATTAATCAATATAGATGAAGAAACATAGAATAGATCTAGTTTTTCCTTTCTTCTCTATATGTGAATTTTTCTAATTTTCGGTCGTAATGGATTAACCTTTTTGGATTAACTGGATTACACTAAAAGATGAATCAAAGGGTTTATTTATAGGTTAGAAACCTTTGGAAGAAGATAAGAATCAAAAACCGACTTAACAGACTTTTTCCCGCACGACGGTCCGGACTAGATTTGGCTTGTTCCGGACTGTCGTTATTTTTCAGAGAATTCCTGAAAAATCATGTTCGGGGTCCGGACTGAAAGATGCACGGTCCAGACTGTTCATGCGATTTCTGCAGAATCCACGTTCGGGGTCCGGACTGAACCAGGGAAGGTCCGGACTGAAATTCCGCATGAACTTACCTATGTTCGGGGTCCGGACTAGAATGTCCTGATCCGGATCCTGAACATATAACAGTCCAGTTTTTTAATTTTTATGCAATTAAAAATCCATCCAAGTGTTTCTACACTATAAGAAGTATTCAGATCACCAAGATTATTTAGTTAAACGTACCTGATCCTTTTGAATTCTTCTTTCTTGAGATTGAGGTATATGATCCAAACATCTTCATTTTCAATCTTCAAGACTTAAACACTTTCACGAAATACGCAAATACAAATTCCTTAACAATCTCCCCCTTTGGCGGTTTCGTGACAAAACAAAAATCCACTTAAAGAAAATTCAAAAAGATATTTTGTTGTTATCACCATACAACAAAAATTTACAATTATGATCCAAATAAAAAATGAATACATGAGATAAACTCTTAAAACAGACTCTAGACTTAGACGTTTGTACTCTCTGCAAAAGAAGCAATTCTTGACAAAAGAAATCGTTAGATACCTCAAGAATTTAACATTCAAAAATCAAACAGAGAGATGAAGTTTATACTCACCATGATATTTACAAAATTAGATATGTATGAAATACGCAATCAAAGCAATTCACATATCATCTAAGCATTAAATTCCAAATGTCATAAGTATGTTAGTCATCAAACAACTTGTTAGTAATATTAAATGCCCAAATAGTTAGTCGAATAGTTAGTCGAGGCATACATTCATTCACAATACAAAGCAAAAGTTGTTGTCATACTTACCTTCCATGTTTTAAAGTATCCAAAGTTCTCACAAACATGTCTAAATGTTCATATCTCTCTCCCCCTTTTTGTCACTGAAGTTAGCCAAAATTGCAAAAATAAAGGGAGTGAAAAGTTTAAAAAGAGGAAGAACTTAAACTGAAAACCTGCAAAACAAAAAGATAATTAGAATAATAGAACAACCCAAGATAAGATATGATCAGTCGGAATCTTCGGAGCTGCTGCAACCAAGCTTTTGGAAAATCTTCTTTACTAACTTGGCCAGAGATTTGTGCTTTTTCTTTAATTCTCTGTTGTCTGAAGTCATTTTTACGAATTCATTTGACATTCGTTCTTGCTCCGACGATAGACGTTGTTGTTCTTTATATATTGACGTGACAGAGGCATCATCCTCTGAAGTTGAAGTTGCTGCTGCTGCTGGTTGTGCTGAAGGTGCTGCTGGTGTTGAAGGTGCTGCTGGTGCTGCTGGTCTCTTGCTGTGAGGAGGTGTGGGAGGCTCATCCTGTCTCGTGGAGAGGGACTTCACAATTGTTGTATCATTAATAGTTCCCAAACTATGCATGTACGCGGTCGAGCTTGTGTCGATCTTGAACTTTCTGAAGATGCGCATAATTATCATCGAGAACGGAAGTCGCTCTGTAGGATGGGCATTTTCAACATATCGCGCCGTCCTTGACCAAACAAGGTAAGGAATGTTGTAGTTTGATCCCAAGGATGCTGTAGGGTGTCCAAGAAAATACAAAAACAGCATTCTATCCTAGCGAAGAACTTTAGTTTGCATGTTCAGCATGATGTTGTAGCAAACAATAAAGTTTAGATATCGATACTCAGGTCGAAGTTCTTTTGAAAGAATTGAATTCCCCACCGACTAAGTATCTGGGAGACAAATCCCATCAACAACCACTCTCCAGGTTGTGTTGGTGAAAACATGACCTTTTAGGTAATGATTCCTATCTACCCGAGCCTTCATTCCCAACACCTCTCCGATTGACTGAGGTGTGATCCTTAGCTTGACATTTCGAACTGTTGTTTGAAATTCTCTCGGTCCTTCTTCAAGAACTACCAATCTTGATGCATTCTGATAGAACATCCTCACCATGTGAAGACAGTAGCCAGTTGATTTTGGAAAGTTGCAAATAGGTGCAAGTCCCGCTTGTTCAAATAGAGTGCCAAACAACACAGAACGCTCCTTAAGAGCTTTGACATTCACATGCCTTTCCCCGATGCATTCCCTTTTTTCAAAGTCCTTTATCCTCTCGGAGCTTATGTGCACAAATTCCTGTGGAGGGGGCTCGCTCGCAAGTGGCTCTTCGATTGAAATTCCTCGAGTACTACCCCTCTTTCGCGCAACGCTCTTCCTTTTCATTGTAACCGTAGTTGGTTCCATTGGGGCTTTCCCTTTCTCTGCGGCGGTTGGCGGTGTCTTCGCCTTTGAAGTAGCTGCAGGGGCCTTTCCCCTTTGATGCAGTCGATGCAGCATGTGCTGCGCCTTCTTCTATAAGCTCGTCCCAATCTACTGATTCCGTCTCAGATTCCGTATCTGAGTCGTCCACAAGGACATACTACCCTTTGTCTTGAGTTTTCTTTACTCTTTTGAGCTTGTTTGTCGCTCGTGTCCCTACCATAGCTGCAATGAACACTAGTATCCAACCGAAAACCATATTTGCTAGTGCGATAGAAAGTAAAGAACCTGCGAGCAACAACTCAAGAATACGAAAAATTGTTTAATTTTCAAAAATTTGAAAAATTATACCCAAACAATCATTATCGTGTACAAAAATTAGGAATCAAGTTAGTTTTGCAAAAAGAATTTTAAAAATAGATCAATTCCATGATTTTCAAAAATTCTCATAATATGCCCTAAAACCGAATTTTTAGAAATCAAAGCTCAAAAATCCGTTAATCAAGAGAATACAAGGCATACCAACAAAACTAATCTATCCAGAGTTCTTATTTCAAAAGAAATTTGACCAAAAACCATTCAAAAATGAATTGGAGTCGTGAATTTCATTCACGTTTTGAAGAACAGGGCAAAAACAGTGAAAAATTCGAGTTTTGATCAAAGAGACTTACTTGAAATCGAAAGAACTTGAGTTTGGAAGTGTCCAAATCTGTTGGAGTCTAGAGAGAGAAACTCTGAAAATTTAGAAACAAAAGCTTAAGGTAAAAAGAAATTAAATACCCTTTCGCTTCTTATAAACCCTAGCCGCGGTCCGGATCAGCTCGAGAATCCAGTCCAGATCGGCTACCCGCAGACAATTTCCACGGTTCGGGATCCGGATCAGATTTTTCAGTCCGGATCGGCTTCAACTTTTTCTTCAGAAAAAATTTACAAAAATTTCAGAAATTCTAGAAAAAGTATGTAAGCACTTTTGTATATCAACTTTAAACAAAAATCATCGTTTCATATCAAAAGAAATGGATTATGCTAAATCTATCAATAATATCCAAGTAATGAAATGAAAATTTATAAAAATTAAATTCTTTAAAATTGAACAAGTTCAAAACATCAATCACGATCTAATGAGTAATACGTTTATCAAATCATCAATTTAGTAAAAAAAATGAAGCACAAAGATCGATAGATGTTTGAAATCCCAAATAAGTTAGATAATATATCTAGTCAATTTATTATAGGGAGTGGCTTTATGAGCATCTTTCGATAAATCCCACCTTATACCAACCTTGGAATTTGACAGGGTCAAGTATTTCAAAACGCATTTTATTTAATCAACAAGAAAAATCATGCTTGGTATACATGTGGTAGCTGCACACAGTACTCGGACGACCGAGGTGGTAGCTCTTTCCTCCATGTGGTGGTAGTTTTCACACTTCTCATTGGGATGTAACTCTTTTCACATCTTTTGAGCATAAAAATTTTAATAAACTCCCCCTCAATTGGCTATCAATTATTTAAGATATGAAGTATTCAACCAAAAATTGATCTCGTATTCATACTTAACTCAATTTTCAAATATGATAAAAACTATAACAAGGATCATTTGAGAGAGAAATTGACTTTGATCAATTAAAGATGAACTAATTGATATAAATGATCATTGCATCAAATGAATTATCATGATATCCAAATCGTAATAAATTTCTTAAAACATGAAAGGATGCAATTAAAATCAATAACATATGCTCAGTTAATGTTCTATGTACAAGCATAGATAAATAACAGAAACACAAAACAAAACCTAACCTAAGCAATGGTTTCAAAAAGTGTTATTTCAAAGAAAACATTCCAATTGCTATACGCAAATGATAAACCGTTTTTGATTTAAAGGTTTTGTTAAAAAATCGGCTAATTGATCTTCAGTTGAAATTTAAGAAATTTGAAGAATACTTGATTCAACTAGCTCTCTTAGAAAATGATATCTAAGTTCAATGTGTTTCGTTCTTGAGTGCTACACATGGTTTTTAGAAATATTTATAGCACTAGTGTTGTCATAAAGAATAGTTACCGAAGTCGCAGGAATTCGGAAGTCGCTCAAAATGCTTTTCATCCATATCAGTTGTGATGACCTGGATCTCCGCAGAGCTGTTGCAGTGCGTTGGGGTGGCTATTGGAGGCCTACGCGGTGTGCTGGAGGTGTTTGGGGCACGATTGGACACTAGTGTTGGACTTCGGACTTAAATAGATCACGTGGGTGATCGGTTGACTCCGTCGGATCTCTGGGAGTGTTTCTGTGCAAAACGGATAGTAAGATTGGGCTCAGCGCGAAATTTAGGCTAAGAATACCTTTCTGGGGGCATTCGGCAATTTTTAGAGTGGGAATTTGGCAAAACGGACATCAAATTCGGATTCAGCGCGCGAAAACGGTCAAGATGGACTATCTACTTGATTTTTTTGAGCATCGGTTACTGTTCATCGCCGGAACAGTAATTCCGGCGATCGCCGGCGGCGGCGGCGGCGGAGGACGGCGGCGCGGCCTCGGGCAGGCGGCACAGCGGCGGCGGGCAGGCGCGCGCGGCGCGGGCAGGGCGCGGGCAGGCGCGCGCGGGTGCGCGGTCCACGCGGCGAGCGTGCACCGGAGGGAGGACACGTGGCATCGCGCTATTGGTCGGGTTCATCGGATTGTGTGCACCAGGTGCAGCAGGCAGAGTGGTTGACACGTGGCAGCTTCCCATTGGTTGGGGTACTGTGCGGGCAGGCCGGGCAGGTGCGCGGGCAGGCGCGGTGGTGCAAGCTGGGTGTGCCACGTGGCGGTCTCTTATTGGGTGAGAGTTGGACACGTGGCATGTCTGGATTGGTCGGTTCAGTGGACCGGGACCACGGAGCAGGCAGGCCAGGTGCATGGACCGGGAGGGACACGTGTCTTCTCAGGATTGGCTAGCTCTGGTAGGCGGGGTTCACTGTGGCGCACCGGGTGCCTCGGGAACCGTGCCTGGCACTGTGCGCAGGCAGCGCTGGCGCGCCCTGTGCGCGCGCCAGGCACGCGCGTTGACGGGAGACCGGACACGTGTCGGCCGGTGATTGTGCCACGTGTCATGCGGGGAATGGCCCCGCACGGCTGTTTCCTGTTTGGTGGGCTTCGTGGGCTCTCCTGGGTGATTCGGGCTTGAACAGTGTTGGGCCGGCCCAACACTGTAGCAGCCCGAATCATTTCGGGCGCCCGAATCTCGGGACCCATTTGTCATTTCTTGATTTGTTTCTTTTGGGCCTATTTAAGCAGCCCGAGCCCCTTTCTTCTCACTTTTTCCACCATTTCCGAGCCTCCTCTCACCAAGGTGTCTTCAGCAAAGTTGTTCCCCTTCGTGTTCTCCATCTCCTGGTGAAGTTTGAGGATTTTTGGTGGCACGCACTTCGAGGTTTTGGTTTTTACGGCGCGGCGCGACGCTCGTTCAGTTGTGTTTCCCTTCGTCGTATTTAAGTGCGCGGACTCTCCCGAGCTACCCAGGCAGTATTTTTCAGCGATTCTTGCGCCATCGTCTTCACGACAGGTAGGGCTACGTTTCTTGTGTTTACTGGTTTTTCCCATTCCGAGGTTTTCATGGGTTTTTCGGATCATCTTGTGACCTCATTTTCTGGGGTGGAGTTTTGGACAGCGCTGTGTTGTTTTGGTGATATCTTCGCGCACAGACATCGGATTGAGGTGATTCAAGAGGCGTTTTGCATCTACACATCACGAGGAATATCCCCAAATTTTCTTGGAATTTCCTGAATTTTCTCCGAAGGTGAGAAATCCCTGCTAGCAGAACCTTGCGATCCAGATTTTGTGGTTGGTTTATTTCGGGGTGGTTCTCTTGTCGATTTTGGATCTCAGCGTAGAAAACTCGTGTGTGAACGTGCAGGTACTCGTTTCAACCGGTTCGTCGCGAGGATCGTGATGGTATTTTTCCTGGAATTTCTCGAGCAGATCTCGCAGGTGAAAATGGCAAAACTGTTAACTGGATATTTTGGGACAGATTTTGGATTAGAGCTTGGAATAATATTTGCATGTGTCCTTTGGGGTTGTGGTGCAGTGTTGTGGGGATTTTCGGATCGGGCGTGGACTTTGCTTTCGGGAACCGGATTTAGCGCTCGAGGTGGGTACCGTTGTTTCACCTCCTACTTGTGATGTCCCCACTAGGCCTATTTGAGTTGCTACTATGTTACATTGCTAAATGAACCGGTAAAGTGACTATGGCATGCTAAGTGAAGAATTGGACTTATAGCTAGAGTTTGCATCTTCAAGAGGACTAAGTATAATTAAATGCTAATTCTTGCAAATGTTAAGTCGCCCAAATCCCACTGAAAGAGTTTTGCTAAATATGTTATGTTGCACGTGCTTATTGGGACCCCTTATGCATGTACATACACCGACTTGTGGCAACTTAGTAAAATGGAAATTTATTCGAATGGCATACCTCTATTTTTGTAAATTAGAATACTGGAAACCATGTTTTTAACTAAAGGACTTTGCATGCTTGAATGGTCACATAGTTAAGCCACCTTTTTCTGCTACACTATTATGCTGGAACTGACTTAGGAGAAACCATGCTTTTTTTTTTCCTTCCTCTGGTTATCTAGTTTTGGGGGATAGTGCGCTCGGGTTCGAGCAAGGGCTGGGATAGTGTAGTCAGACATTTGTGGGTTTTGGGACAGGCAGGCTGTGAGAGCAGGGCATTGCGGCAACCGCAGATTTTGGGCGGTTGACCGGACAGTGGTTATTGTATCAGATTGGGGGAGAGGATATGGGCTTCTTTTAGTGGACGGGTTTTCCACTTAGATCAGGGTCATGATCCAGTCCTGCTGACTTGATACTTATTACTGAGGCACTATGCTCGTGTGGGTCGCTCCCCTCGAGTGCCACTCCGGAGTGTGTATTTTATGACCGTGCCGGTCAGGAGCCGGTCTATTGCCTTGGGGCGGGACCGTGCCGGTCAGGAGCCGGTCTGTCGCCCTCGGGATGGGACCGTGCCGGTCAAGAGCCGGTCTGCATCCCGTAGCTGAGTTGGGAGTTAGTAGGCATAGTGGGCAGTACCGGTGCTCGCCGGTGACTAGGTTGGGCTACCCAGGCAGGCATTCATATTCTGATGCATACAGTTGGCCATACTTTTAGCTGGGCACCTTAGAGGCATATAGTGGTAGCTTCATACATCATCAGTAGACATATTTACAGCTTACCACCTTGTTTTATTCTTCCGCCTCTTATAGTCCTAGTGGGCATGTCTGAGTTTGAGGTCTACCCACTAGGGGGAGGCTACTGTTCTATAGTAGTTCTCACCCCCCACTGTTTTCTTTTTCTCTTCCCCTTTGTTTTTGCAGAGTCGTCTGCGAGAGTTGCGGGACCCTCCTCAGCGGACCGAGGTAAGAGGATCGCGGACTAGATAGCGGTCTACCCAGGCACCAGTTTAGTCATTAATGTACCCCGATACTCTCAGATACTCTACTTTTCATTTCTTTTGGGTCTGGCTTCGGCCAGCTGGTTGTATTTGATTAGTGAGCTGGGAGAGATATTTGTATTATTGAGAGTTTACTTCTGCACTTTTACTTTCCAACTTTATCTGAGATGTACTAGTTCTAGTTTAGCTCTGTTTATGCTCTTTTATTACATCATCTATATTTGAGCAGGTTACCAGCGCTTCATATACACGGGAAATTCCGTGTATACGGCGGATCTGTAGACGAGCCCGGGTTCTGGTTTACACCCGGGGCGTGACATCAGTTGTGTTGAACAACTTCCTGCTGAAATGTACTCCGCTTCGGCAGTCGAGAGTGAAATGCAATTTTGCTTTTTTACTATGCCATGCGACAAGACAATGGCCAAGGTAAAAACATGCACCACTCGTACTTTTCCGATCATCCACTGATCCAGCCCAATCGGCATCTGAGTATCCTATTATGTCGAGAGTTGTGCCCTTAGGATACCAAATTCTGAAATTCAATGTTCCTTTAACGTACCGGATAATCCTTTTCACCGCTTTCAGGTGAACATCCTTTGGTGCTGATTGATATCTCGCGCAAATCCCAACACTAAAGGATATGTCCGGGCGACTAGCCGTGAGATAGAGTAGACATCCCGTCATGCTGCGATAAAGCTTCTCGTCTACACTTTCACTGAGAGATTTACTTCCTAATCCCTTGTTGCTAGTTCCCATTGGAGTCGAAAAGATTTTAGAGTTTTCTAATCCGAATTTCTTGACCAACTCCTTTGCATACTTGGATTGGCACAGATGAATGCCTTCTTCACTTTGTTTGACTTGCAATCCAAGAAAGTATGTTAGCTCGCCCATCATGGACATCTCAAATTCGCTTTCCTTGGTTTCAGCGAATTTTGAAGCATCATTATTCCTTGTTGCTCCAAATACAATGTCATCGACATAGATTTGTGCCACAATGAAGTTTTTCTGAAAATGCTTCACAAAGAGTGTCCGATCCACTCCCCCTCGAGTGTAGCCCTTTTCCGAAAGGTGATTTGTCAACCTTTCGTACCATGCTCGTTTTAGACCGTAAAGAGCCTTTTTCAATCGAAAAACATCGTTAGGTAGTTTATGGTCAATGAAACCTTTCGGTTGAGCCACATAAACTTCCTCATTTAGAAAACCATTTAAAAAGGCGCTCTTAATGTCCATTTGAAAGAGTTTAATTTTGAAATGACAAGCAATTGCGAAAAGGATGCGATTTGACTCGAGACGAGCTACCGGGCCGAACGTCTCATCAAAGTCTATACCTTCAATTTGTGAATACCCCTGAGCAACTAGGCGTGCTTTGTTCCTAATGATGGTACCATCTTTGTTTTTCTTGTTCTTGAAAATCCACTTAGTACCAATTATGTTGTGTTGCTTCAGAGGCTTCGTGTCACGCCCCGGGTGTAAAGCAGTACCCGGGCCCGTCCACAGATCCGCCGTGCACACGGTATTTTCCGTGTACACGAAGCGCCAGTAACCTGCTCAGATATAAGAGATATAATAAAAGAGCAATAAAAACAGAGCTGAACTAAAACTAATACATCTCAGACTGAAGCTGGAAATAAAATACAATACATCTGTAAATAAATGATACATCAGTCTCTCCCAGCTCACAAAATATACAACCTGCTGGCAGAAGCCAGTCCCAAAAGTAAAGATACTACCGTCTGAGAAAACATGGGTACACCAACAGTCCAGCTAACATGCTCATCCTGCCTCGAGATCTATCTACTCAGCCGTCCTCTCTCCTCGACCCGCCACTGTAAGCCCAGTAGCACCCGCAGAAGACACTGCAAAACAAAGGAGAAGAAAGAGGAAAGAAGAATGGGGGTGAGACTACTAGTAAACCAGTAGCCTCCCCTAGTGGGTAAAACCTCAACTCTGACACGCCCACTAGGTCTACCAGAGGCAAAAGGAATAAAGGTGGTATGATATGAAGATGCTCCTGATAAAAAGGCTACCACTAGAATGCCTCTAACTACTGAGCTACAAGAACAGCTGAATGTATGCATCAGAATACAAATGCCTGCCTGAATAAACCCAATCCTACCACCAGTAAACACTGGTACTGCCTGCTGTGCCTGCCAAATCGGGTATGCTGGCCAACGCATAACACCGATAGGGGATGGAAGTCTCAAGGACTCGAAGCCTGTCTGCCGCGCACTCCGGAGTGGCACTCGAGGGGAGCGACCCACACGAGTAAAGTATCTCAGTATCCAGTAACATAAGTATCATAAATCAGCAGGACTGGATCATGACTCTGATCAAAGTGGGAAAACCCATCCACTAAAGAAAGACCCGATCTCAACCTGATGCAAGATAAACAAATAGTGGGAAACTCCATCCACTAGAGACCTGTCACGCCCCGGGTGTAAACCAGAACCCAGGCCCGTCTACAGATCCGCCGTGCACACAGTATTTCCCGTGTACACGAAGCGTCAACAACCTGCTCAGATATAAAAGATATAATAAAAGAGCAATAAAAACAGAGCTGAACTAAAACTAATACATCTCAGACTGAAGCTGGAAATAAAATACAATACATCTGTATAAATGATACATCAGTCTCTCCCAGCTCACAAAATAATAAATACAACCTGCTGGCAAAAGCCAGTCCCAAAAGTGAAAGTACAACCGTCTGAGGAAAACATGGGTACACCAACAGTCCAGCTAACACGCTCATCCTGCCTCGAGATCTATCTACTCAGCCGTCCTCTCTCCTCGACCCGCCGCTGAAAGCCCAGCAGCACCCGCAGAAGACACTGCAAAACAAGGGAGAAGAAAAAGAGGAAAGAAGAATGGGGGTGAGAACTACTAGTAAACCAGTAGCCTCCCCTAGTGGGTAAAACCTCAAACTCTGACGCACCCACTAGGTCTACCAGAGGCGAAAAGGAAAGAAGAGTGGTAAGAAATGAAACTGCTGAAAAAGGGAAATCTACCACTACTATGCCTCTAAAATGCAGTCCTAGACTGGAATAACCGTAAGAAACAATAACCAACCGTCCCAGATGAACCCAATCTGTACCGCCCTCATCATCGGGCAAGAAAGCCGCGCCGATGTGATAGCAAAACTCCTGCTGCCGCCCTCATCATCGGGCAAATAAGCCGCGCCGATGTGATAGCAAAACCGTCAATAACTGTCTGACCCCGGCCTCCGGAGGGGAACTCGAGGGGAGCGACCCACACGAGGAAAGCATCACCGGGCAATAACCGCGCCGGTGCAATAAGTATCAAAAGCAGGACTGGTTCACAACTATAAAGCCCCAGTGGAACACAACCCTCCACTAAAAGAAAACTGATTCCCAATCAGATGCAAAAGTAACCATCCGGTCAATCGCCCAATATCCGCGATTGCCGCAATACCCCAAAATCCACGACCAGGTCTCACAACCGACCTCCGGTCAACCGCGTAATATCCGCGGTCGCCGGAATAACCCACAATCACAATCATGTCCCACATCCGACATCTGGTCAACCGCCTACTATCCGCGGTTGCCACAAAACCCTATAGTCCATAATCATGCCCTATCACCGATGTCCTATAACCGACATCCGGTCAACCGCCCAATATCCGCGGTCGCCGCCAAAACCCATAATCCACAATCCAGGCCCCGGCTACACTATCCCAAACCCCTGCTCAAACCCGAGCAACAAGAACCACCTGACTAACGAAAAGGAGAAAAGAAGCAAACAAGGTTTCTCCTAAGTCAAGTTCCAGCATGAAAGTGTAGCGATAAAAGATGGCCTATCTAGATGTCCATACAAGCATGCAAGTGTTCTCAAGGAAATAAAGGAAAAGGTGTCCAATAGTGGTTCCACATGTGTAACAATTAATAGCTCCGCATAGATATAACCATCATGCTAAAACATTATCCAACCACACATGTCTATAATCCATGTTCCATAATAAAGCATCACTATCCACCTATGCATGTCATAAAATCCTCAAATAGTACCAACCACTAACAGGATAATCATATAGTCCAAAATAAATATTCCATTCCACATGCAAGGTTAAACGCTAACATTCTATCCATACAAACATGTACAAGTCCCAACCACTATCAGATATCCACAAGCATGCAAGTCCCAATTACAATTATCAATCATGGATGTCCAAGAAGGATCTCTCTAATACTCCTAGTGGGTAAGTCAGAAAAGAGGGATAAAGCAACCACCCACCTGAAGTGCAACTGTCCAAATCCGTACAGCTGAAAATACCAAAAACTCCAATCCTTGCTCCACAATTTCAGCACACCCGCAATACTCCTGGTACAATACAAAATCCACTAATTACACTTAGGCTCCCAAATAATGCTCTTATAATCACATACAACCTCTGTCCCAAAACTGTTAAATTATCACCTGCAGAAAGTGCCCAGAAAATTCCAAAAAAAATATCACAGCGATCCTCGCGTCGATAGCTTCGCAACGGTACCTTGCACGCCCAAATCTGAGTTCGGTAAGACAAGATAAAAATTCGGCAAGGTGGTAATCCAAACAACCAACTGCGGAAAAAGACTGCACACTGTACACTGAGAAAACAGTGATTTTCACCTCGAAATAAATTCATAAAATTCCAAGAAAAATACGAGCGCGTTCTTTGCGATCTGTAGATGAAAAAGTTGTACAAGCTCGTCTCCGTCAGACGCTCGTGCGCGAAGATACGGCCAAAATACTCCGATGCTGTCCTCACATTCCTCACAGAAAAAGGGGTCACATTAATGCCTCGGGATCCGTGCCAAGGAGTCAAAATGAGATTGCGCGATCAAAATAGAAGTTGAAGCCCTACCTGTTGTGAAGCCAACGGCGCAAAAATCACAGAAGAATGATCTCGGGGTAGACCAGGAGAGCTAAAACACTGCTGCTGCGCCGAAGAAGAACACAGGAAATGCAACGTCGCGCCGCGCCGTAAAATCCAAAACCTCGGGATTTGAGCCTTCTAAAATCCTGAAACTTGGCGGGTATAATCCTCACTTGAAGGAGAAGAAATCTCCTTCTCACCTCCCCTTCGAGCTGAGGTCTCGAAGGGGTCGAAAATCCCCCTTGAAGAGCCCTCGGGTTGCAACTTAAGGGAAAACCAGAAAAATCTTTTCGGAAAATACCCATCGTGTCCTCAAAAATTCCACTACGCCCGGTGCACGTGCGCCCGCCAATGACGACGCGCCACGTGGCCACACCCACCGTGCACCGCGCCGTGGACCGCGCACGTCGCACCTGCCCGCACGTCGCGTACGGCACCTGCTCCACCCATTGCGTGGACCGGGAGCACAACACCGCACCAATCACGTAACGCCACGTGTCCACTGACCGGTTCACCGTGCACCCGAAGAACTCCGTGGACCGCGCGCTGTGAGCCGCCCAACCACCATCCGCCACGTGGCACCGCCACGGTGCACGCTCGGGCCGCGTGGACCGGCCGCCTGCCCGCGCGCCCGCGCGCTGCCCGCGCCGCGCGCCGCCGCTGTGCCGCCTGCCCGAGGCCGCGCCGCCGCCGGCCGCCGGCGATCGCCGGAAAGTACTGTTCCGGCAGTGAACAGTACCCGAGCACCAAAAATAAAAGTGGATAGTCCGTTTTGACCGTTTTCGCGCGCTGAATCCAAATTCGCCGTCCGTTTTGCCAAATTCCAATCCTAAAATTTGCCGGAGGCTCCCGGAAAGGTATTTTCAATCCGAATTTCACGCCGAGTCCAAATTTGATATCCGATTTGCGCGAAAACACTTCCAAACATCCGACGGGGTCTTGCGGTTACCCAAGTGATCCAATAAAGCTCGAGGTTCAACACTTGTATCAAATCATGCACCAACACCTCCCGAAACACAGAACAGGCTCCCCCGAAGTCACCGATGACCCTACCACAACTCTGCAGAGATCCAGGTCATCACAAGACCTGATACCCAATCTGATGCATAAGCAACCTCCGGTCAACCGCCCAAGGTCCGCAGTTGCCGCAATACCCTGCCACCAAGCCTGCCTGTCCCAAAACCCAAGATCCTGACTACACTATCCCCAAACCCCCTGCTCGCGCACAAGCTACAAGTACCCTGAGCCTCAAATGAAAGGAGAAGAGAATAATAAAAAGGTTTCTCCTATGTCAATTCCAGCATGATAGTGTAGCAGAAAAAGGTGGCCTATCTAGGTGACCATACAAGCATGCAAATATCCCAAGTTGATATAAAATAAAACAGATATCGATAACCTTTATAATGTTAGAGCATGTAGAGAACAGTATGAGAAAAGAAAATATGAGATACCCTGTGCCTGCCTATGCCACATACCCAAAACCCACAAATCATTGATTAGCCTTATCCTTTAACATGACGCTGCTGTTCTACAATCATAATCCCCAATCAAGCAAGTTCTAACAATATCTGTTTAATCACGATAAGCCTGCCATTGCCACACATAAAGTGCATTTATCCTTTTAATCAAAGAAGCTACTCAAATGCCTAGCGGGTAATCAAAAGAAGAAGGGTTAACAACCACACCTATAATGACAATCCTGACCCAGATCCGACATCCGGTCAACCGCCTACTATCCGCAATAGCCGCAATACCCCAAAAGCTAAAATCCAAGCCCCGGCTACACTATGCCGATCCTTGCTCAAACCCGAGCAACAAATAGCCGCCTACCTAAGGAATAGGGGAAGAAGAGACAATAGGGTTCCTCCTAAGTCAGTCCCAACATATAGTGTAGCGATTAGAAATGGTCTAACTAGATATCCCTGAAATCAAGCCTATCTCCTCATGGAAGAAAGAAGGGGAGTGACAAATAGTGGTTCATCATGTGTATCAAATAATAACTCCACCTGGGTGTAATCATCATGCTAAATCACAATCCAACCACACATGTCCATAACCTGCTAATCACCCTCACATGAATCATCCACCTATGCCTGTCCAAAAATCCTCAAGTGGTACCCTCCCACAAGACGCCTCACAATATCACAATATGAAAGTACATCCCCCCCCCCCTTATGCAAGGTTAAATGCTAGAACGATGTCCAAGAAGCATGTATAAGTTCCAACATGTCAAGTTTCCAATACAATGTTTTCCATATGATAGGCTCACAATTATCTAGTTAAGCATGCATGTCCATTAGGTGACCATTCAACATGTCCAATAAAGGGGATCACTCTAATATTCCTAGTGGGTATATCAGAAAAGAGGAGTAAAGCAACCACCCACCTCGAGCGCTAAATCCTGATCCCAACAGCGAAGTCCGCGCCCGGTCTCAACGATCACCACGGTACTGCACAAAATACCCCAAAAGAACAAGCACAATTAATCCACCATGCTCACACCAAAATCTGTCCCAAATACAATCAGTCCACAGTTTTGCCTTTTTCACCTGCGAGATCTGCTCGAGAAATTCCAGGAAAAATACCGTCACGATCCTCGCGACGAACCGGTCGAAACGAGTACCTGCACGTTCCCACACGAGTTTTCTACGCTGAGATCCAAAATCGACAAGAGAACCACCCCGAAACAAACCAATCACAAAAACTGAATCGCAAGATTCTGCTAACAGGGATTTCTCACCTTCGGAGAAAATTCAGGAAATTCCAAGAAAATTTGGGGAGATTCCTTGTGATGTGTAGATGCAAAATGCCTTTTGAACCACCTCAATCCGATGTCAGGTTGCGGAGATATCGCTGAAAGATCGAACCGCTGTCCAAAACTCAATCGCAGCAAATGGTGTCACAGTAAACTCAGAAAAACACCTCGAAAAGCGCGAAATGAGGGAAAACAGGAAATACCAACATTAAAGCTCTCTCAGTCGCCGTTCCAATGGCGCAAGAATCGCCCGAAAATGTGATCGGGGTAGGCCGGGAGAGCTCTCGCATCGAAACGCAACGAAAGGGATACACCGATGAAGGAACGTCGCGCCGTGCCGGAGAAATGGAAATCTCGTAATCCGTGCCGACCAAAAATCCGAAACTTCACAGGATGCTTCCTCTCTTCTTGATGAAGATTTCATCTTCTCACTCCTCGGGAAGATGAAGCCTCTAAGATGGTGAAAAATGCCCTTGAATGAGCCTCGGATGGAGATAATAGGAAAAACCAGAAAATCTTTTCCATTAATTCCCTCTGTGTCCCGCCGAACAGGAAACACAGAAAACAGCCAATCCAGCTGCGACACGTGGCCCACGACCGCACCTGCCCGCGCGCCCAGACGCGCTTGCTGCCCCTTCTGCCCGCACAGTTGACCGACCAATAGGAATGCGCCACGTGTCACTGCTACTGCCTAGTGCACCCGGTGCACGAAATCCTGTGGACCGACCCAACAGAAACCTGCCACGTGTCCAAGCCCGGTGCACCATAAACCATGAGCCATCCTGAATACTCTGTAGACCAAATGCCGTGAGCCGACCTATCGGATGATGCCACGTGTCCACTCCCGGTGTACCGTAGACCCGAAATACTCCGTAGACCGCGTGCTGTGAGCCATCCAACCATCGGCCGCCACGTGGCACCGCCCTGGTGCACGCCCGCGCTGTGGACCGCGCGCCTGCCCCGCGCCCCCGCGCGCTGCCCGCGCCCTGCCCGCGCCGCCGCTGTGCCGCCTGCCCGAGGCCGCGCCGCCGCCCGCCGGCATTCCCGCCGCCGCCGCCGGCCGCCGGCGATCGCCGGAGTTACTGTTCCGGCCAGTGAACAGTACCCGAGCACCAAAAATACAAGTGGGTAGTCCGTTTTGACCGTTTTCGCGCGCTGAATCCAAATTTGACGTCCGTTTCGCCAAATTCCAACTCTAAAAATCGCCGGAGGCTCCCGGAAAGATATTTTCAATCCGAATTTCGCGCCGGGTCCAAATTTGATATCCGATTTGCGCGAAAGCACTTCTAAACATCCGATGGGGTCCCCCAATTACCCACGTGATCCATTTTAAGCCCGGAGTTCATCACTTGAGTCCAAATTGGCGCCCGAACACCGCCGACATGCCCCAAAGGCCTCCAGAAGCTGCCGGTCACACTGTAAAAGCCCTGTAGAATTCCGGATCATCACATCCTCCCCCACTAAAAGAAAGTTTCGTCCTCGAAACTAAAGCAACTCTCAACGAGTCTCAAAAAACCAGGGGTAAGTACTCAACACCGCCGTCTCCCGCTCTCAAGTCGCCTATCACTCCCCGTGATTACTCCTCAGCAACAACAACAGCAACAACCAGTACGGCATAGCCCGATTGCGCAATTCCCTCATCTCACGAGCCGGAATTCGCAACGAGCGTCCCTCGTACTCCAAACTCTCGCAGGGCTCCAAAGAAGTGAGTCAATCACGGGCGAGGAATCCAAAACATAACACTCCTGAGCTGAGACGCAGGAAAACCTCAGGGACTCCATCAAAAGCCTGGGGGAAAAAGAACGAACAGCCAGTGCAACATGCACTAAAATCACCCTCTAGAGCCAACTCGACCAGGGCGACCCGAAACACCTCTACACAAGCACCCGCACAGGAAAGGGGCCCTAACAAGCAGGGGTTCTCACTCGGTCACTGCCAAAACCATACCACACGAGTAGATTGCTCAGCCGCAGCCTATCCTCAAAAGGGATCCCCTGGGACACAATCTCAAGCCCTGTACACCACCATGGTCCCACACAGCGCCAGCTATGGAACCGTCAAACTGAACTCCCAATTTAGCTCTTCTGCTTTAGGTATCCGCCACCACAGTGGCCCGGTCGGGGTGATCCTGGATGCTCATCAAAATCCAATGGTAGCTCCATAGCCACTATGGGAGGTATCACTATCACTCGCAAGTCCATCTTCCTCCGCTGACCAAACTAAAATCGGCGCTGGTA
Organism: Tillandsia fasciculata; assembly: GCA_029168755.2. NCBI lineage: Eukaryota > Viridiplantae > Streptophyta > Magnoliopsida > Poales > Bromeliaceae > Tillandsia > Tillandsia fasciculata. The sequence continues at coordinate 255,357 of JAQOTM010000117.1, read as the reverse complement.
CCAATCTTACCATCCGCTCGTTAAACTCTACTGGCACCATCCGGTCCAAAAGCCCCTCACCTCAATAGTAACTGCCGATCTCGGCCCATCTCAAATAGCATCTATTTTGACCGGACTTCCATCGCCGCCCCTGCGGCTAAATACGTAATCCAGGAAGATGTGCTCTCAAAGCTAAAACTTGTACCAAAACCATTTGGCATAAAACTTTATCCTCACAGACCTTGCCACAGCATCTACAATTGCTCCACAAGCTCTAAATCACTCAGGGAGGGGTAAAAGCCAAGATATCCCTAAAAAATGCCGCTATCAATCCGTTCAAGCCCAACTGGAACACAGAATTCCTCAATCTTAAAGGTAACAAGGCATTAGTCATTCCATTGGCCTCACTGTACTCATAATGCCCCTAGCGTGTCCTGAACGCCATCTTGGCGAGATACTCAGCTGTAATTCCAAATTGGTGTAGGCATCATAATCGAACATCTGCCGGAGTATAACTCCATCCAAAAAGGTCCTAAATAATACCTAGACCTGCCTGGGCTCCAATCACAAAGAACTCTCACAGTCGTGTATCAACGACGCGGCACTAGGTCAAACAAACCCTCTATCCATCAGGTCCACGCACCTATGCCCACAACTCTCACAGCTCTACAAATGATATATAACGAGGTGCTATCGAGGTAGGCGTGGTTCCCAGAACCACGTCAATCGAAATCACAATTTTCCTTAACCGGCGGCATCATCATCAGCTCAGGTGGAATCACACCCGGGACCTCACGAGCAACAGGAATATCCTTTTACATCCCGGTGCCGCCGTAGGCACCTCTCACACTGTCGCTGTAACCTGAGTACCCAAGCAGTCATAACAAACGAGCCTTCCATTGTCTGCCTCGCAGAACACAAGGTCCTTACTCTCAGCAGTCAAACATCCTGTGGCACTACGCCAACCAGTCCCAAGCACTGTGTCTAAACACCGAACGGCCACAAATACCGATAAGTCTGCCGGCATAACTTACGGCCTCTACTGCACTGGACATGATCCATAAGCCTTCCCCACCTGCACATTACCAACAGTAACCTGTACCTCTAGTGCACGGGGCAACAACTCTGCCTCGAGTCCATGCCGGACTGCAACATGCTCTAACTCTGACTGCCGTGATGAAATCACACCGGCGACACTCGATCCACTATCATGACGCCCTCCAACCGGGCGGCACAAATTCATCCGCTCGATGCAAGTGGTCGTCGCTCAGCCTGCCAAACATATCTAGACCAATCACATAGGGAGCTCGACCTCCGTCCCTTCTCACACTGAGGCGACGAATGTGGTCTCTCGCAGACAGCCAATCCACGCTACCGCTGCGCCACTCTGATAAAAAGCTGATGCTGTCATCGGGGTCCACCCGATCTCTGACATCTCAGAAACATCCATCAAGATATCATCGTCATACGACAAAGCACAATCAACTCGTGCAATTCCTTATACAATTATCCTCACTAAGCTCACCCCTCAATCACAAATATTGTACCCCAAACATGCATGCTATCAATCACACAGGGTAACATCTCCCTTGGGTAAGCTTTACATAATCCGTCCAAAAGAATATCCACCATCCTGGAAGGGAAAACAAAAATGTCTTTGCCGGCCGACCTGTCCTCCAACACCTAGCGCCAAGCGCCTCTATCCAAGACTCGCCTCTGGCGGCAGACCCCTATCCAAAGAAACTGCAACGCTACGCTCCACACACAATGCCTACTCCATCGAGGCATCCAAAATTCAAAACGGAGAAATCAAATAACCTGAAAGGTATCCTGACGCAATCCACTCACAGTCAAGCATATCCTATGCGCCTTGTCCCCCTAAATCATAGAGCGCGCAGTTCGATAACCGCGTAAACCCTTTTGACACCAGGAGGCTCTCAAGCAGTCTCTCCATCACCACCAACCACGATTCTACCCCAAGAGGCTCCAAACTTGATTCTATGAATCGGGGTGGTTTATCTGCCGAAACTGGCTCAACTGATCAATGGTGTCCAATAGCTCATCAGCTGTCAACCATCCACCCTGCATCGGCGCCTCGGCACCAACCATTGGCACGGAGGGGCTACTCACTCCATCAGTACTACAGAAATCCCCGCCCCTGAGGATACTGCAATCGGGTGGTCTCAGAAAGAAGCACTGTCGAGCTGCCTGCTGCTCCGACATCTGTGTCGCTAAAACCAGATGCTCGCTCACTCTGCCGCTGATAGACCTCTGACAATCCTGTCATCTGGGTCCGGAGTCCTCTGACTCCAATCCGGTATCCGGCATGAAACAACCAGCTCAGACCCAACTGCTACACCAATGTGCGCCCGGGTCAGGGCCCAACGTCGGGGAGACACCGCTCGCCACGACAAAACTGCAAATCAGCACACCCCAAACACTCGACCCAATCTAGCGAAAGTCAAAGGCATCCCCCTATTTTGTAACTTTATGTTGTCTGCAGCCAACATAACTGTCCACAAAAATAGGGTATGCCGATCCCTCTTCACTTACAGGAAGAGTCAAATAAACAAATCACCGACTTTCGCGAAAAGTCGCGTCCCTCGCGCCCTACCATCCTAGGGTCCGCTAAAAGCCTAGGGTTTCCTAAGTCCCAACCGACCTATCCCTAAGCTCTGATACCAACTTAATCTATCACGCCCCGGGTGTAAACCAGTACCCGGGCCCGTCCACAGATCCGCCGTGCACACGGTATTTCCCGTGTACACGAAGCGCCAGTAACCTGCTCAGATATAAGAGATATAATAAAAGAGCAATAAAAACAGAGCTGAACTAAAACTAATACATCTCAGACTGAAGCTGGAAATAAAATACAATACATCTGTAAATAAATGATACATCAGTCTCTCCCAGCTCACAAAATATACAACCTGCTGGCAGAAGCCAGTCCCAAAAGTAAAGATACTACCGTCTGAGAAAACATGGGTACACCAACAGTCCAGCTAACATGCTCATCCTGCCTCGAGATCTATCTACTCAGCCGTCCTCTCTCCTCGACCCGCCACTGTAAGCCCAGTAGCACCCGCAGAAGACACTGCAAAACAAAGGAGAAGAAAAGAGGAAAGAAGAATGGGGGTGAGACTACTAGTAAACCAGTAGCCTCCCCTAGTGGGTAAAACCTCAACTCTGACACGCCCACTAGGTCTACCAGAGGCAAAAGGAATAAAGGTGGTATGATATGAAGATGCTCCTGATAAAAAGGCTACCACTAGAATGCCTCTAACTACTGAGCTACAAGAACAGCTGAATGTATGCATCAGAATACAAATGCCTGCCTGAATAAACCCAATCCTACCACCAGTAAACACTGGTACTGCCTGCTGTGCCTGCCAAATCGGGTATGCTGGCCAACGCATAACACCGATAGGGGATGGAAGTCTCAAGGACTCGAAGCCTGTCTGCCGCGCACTCCGGAGTGGCACTCGAGGGGAGCGACCCACACGAGTAAAGTATCTCAGTATCCAGTAAGATAAGTATCATAAATCAGCAGGACTGGATCATGACTCTGATCAAAGTGGGAAAACCCATCCACTAAAGAAAGACCCGATCTCAACCTGATGCAAGATAAACAAATAGTGGGAAACTCCATCCACTAGAGACCTGATACCCAATCTGATGCATAAGCAACCTCCGGTCAACCGCCCAAGGTCCGCGGTTGCCGCAATACCCTGCCACCAAGCCTGCCTGTCCCAAAACCCAAGATCCTGACTACACTATCCCCAAACCCCCTGCTCGCGCACGAGCTACAAGTACCCTGAGCCTCAAATGAAAGGAGAAGAGAATAATAAAAAGGTTTCTCCTATGTCAATTCCAGCATGATAGTGTAGCAGAAAAAGGTGGCCTATCTAGGTGACCATACAAGCATGCAAATATCCCAAGTTGATATAAAATAAAACATATATCGATAACCTTTATAATGTTAGAGCATGTAGAGAACAGTATGAGAAAAGAAAATATGAGATACCCTGTGCCTGCCTATGCCACATACCCAAAACCCACAAATCATTGATTAGCCTTATCCTTTAACATGACGCTGCTGTTCTACAATCATAATCCCCAATCAAGCAAGTTCTAACAATATCTGTTTAATCACGATAAGCCTGCCATTGCCACACATAAAGTGCATTTATCCTTTTAATCAAAGAAGCTACTCAAATGCCTAGCGGGTAATCAAAAGAAGAAGGGTTAACAACCACACCCATAATGACAATCCTGACCCAGATCCGACATCCGGTCAACCGCCTACTATCCGCAATAGCCGCAATACCCCAAAAGCTAAAATCCAAGCCCCGGCTACACTATGCCGATCCCTGCTCAAACCCGAGCAACAAATAGCCGCCTACCTAAGGAATAGGGGAAGAAGAAACAATAGGGTTCCTCCTAAGTCAGTCCCAACATATAGTGTAGCGATTAGAAATGGTCTAACTAGATATCCCTGAAATCAAGCCTATCTCCTCATGGAAGAAAGAAGGGGAGTGACAAATAGTGGTTCATCATGTGTATCAAATAATAACTCCACCTGGGTGTAATCATCATGCTAAATCACAATCCAACCACACATGTCCATAACCTGCTAATCACCCTCACATGAATCATCCACCTATGCCTGTCCAAAAATCCTCAAGTGGTACCCTCCCACAAGACGCCTCACAATATCACAATATGAAAGTACATCCCCCCCCCTTATGCAAGGTTAAATGCTAGAACGATGTCCAAGAAGCATGTATAAGTTCCAACATGTCAAGTTTCCAATACAATGTTTTCCATATGATAGGCTCACAATTATCTAGTTAAGCATGCATGTCCATTAGGTGACCATTCAACATGTCCAATAAAGGGGATCACTCTAATATTCCTAGTGGGTATATCAGAAAAGAGGAGTAAAGCAACCACCCACCTCGAGCGCTAAATCCTGATCCCAACAGCGAAGTCCGCGCCCGGTCTCAACGATCACCACGGTACTGCACAAAATACCCCAAAAGAACAAGCACAATTAATCCACCAGGCTCACACCAAAATCTGTCCCAAATACAATCAGTCCACAGTTTTGCCTTTTTCACCTGCGAGATCTGCTCGAAAAATTCCAGGAAAAATACCGTCACGATCCTCACGACGAACCGGTCGAAACGAGTACCTGCACGTTCCCACACGAGTTTTCTACGCTGAGATCCAAAATCGACAAGAGAACCACCCCGAAACAAACCAATCACAAAAACTGAATCGCAAGATTCTGCTAACAGGGATTTCTCACCTTCGGAGAAAATTCAGGAAATTCCAAGAAAATTTGGGGAGATTCCTTGTGATGTGTAGATGCAAAATGCTTTTTGAACCACCTCAATCCGATGTCCGGTTGCGGAGATATCGCTGAAAGATCGAACCGCTGTCCAAAACTCAATCGCAGCAAATGGTGTCACAGTAAACTCAGAAAAACACCTCGAAAAGCGCGAAATGAGGGAAAACAGGAAATACCAACATTAAAGCTCTCTCAGTCGCCGTTCCAATGGCGCAAGAATCGCCCGAAAATGTGATCGGGGTAGGCCGGGAGAGCTCTCGCATCGAAACGCAACGAAAGGGATACACCGATGAAGGAACGTCGCGCCGTGCCGGAGAAATGGAAATCTCGTAATCCGTGCCGACCAAAAATCCGAAACTTCACAGGATGCTTCCTCTCTTCTTGATGAAGATTTCATCTTCTCACTCCTCGGGAAGATGAAGCCTCTAAGATGGTGAAAAATGCCCTTGAATGAGCCTCGGATGGAGATAATAGGAAAAACCAGAAAATCTTTTCCATTAATTCCCTCTGTGTCCCGCCGAACAGGAAACACAGAAAACAGCCAATCCAGCTGCGACACGTGGCCCACGACCGCGCCTGCCCGCGCGCCCAGACGCGCCTGCTGCCCCTTCTGCCCGCACAGTTGACCGACCAATAGGAATGCGCCACGTGTCACTGCTACTGCCTAGTGCACCCGGTGCACGAAATCCTGTGGACCGACCCAACAGAAACCTGCCACGTGTCCAAGCCCGGTGCACCATAAACCATGAGCCATCCTGAATACTCTGTAGACCAAATGCCGTGAGCCGACCTATCGGATGATGCCACGTGTCCACTCCCGGCGTACCGTAGACCCGAAATACTCCGTAGACCGCGTGCTGTGAGCCATCCAACCATCGGCCGCCACGTGGCACCGCCCTGGTGCACGCTCGCGCTGTGGACCGCGCGCCTGCCCCGCGCCCCCGCGCGCTGCTCGTGCCCTGCCCGCGCCGCGCGCCGCCGCTGTGCCGCCTGCCCGAGGCCGCGCCGCCGCCCGCCGGCATTCCCGCCGCCGCCGCCGCCGGCGATCGCCGGAGTTACTGTTCCGGCCAGTGAACAGTACCCGAGCACCAAAAATACAAGTGGGTAGTCCGTTTTGACCGTTTTCGCGCGCTGAATCCAAATTTGACGTCCGTTTCGCCAAATTCCAACTCTAAAAATCGCCGGAGGCTCCCGGAAAGGTATTTTCAATCCGAATTTCGCGCCGGGTCCAAATTTGATATCCGATTTGCGCGAAAGCACTTCTAAACATCCGACGGGGTCCCCCAATTACCCACGTGATCCATTTTAAGCCCGGAGTTCATCACTTGAGTCCAAATTGGCGCCCGAACACCGCCGACATGCCCCAAAGGCCTCCAGAAGCTGCCGGTCACACTGTAAAAGCCCTGTAGAATTCCGGATCATCACACTTCGTTAGTTCCCAGACTTTGTTTCTTTCAAATTGATAGAGCTCTTCTTGCATAGCTTCAATCCAATAATCATCTTGAAGAGCCTCATCAACATTCTTTGGTTCCAAAATGGAGACGTAACACGCAACTCCACAAACCAATTGTCTCCGAGTCCTGACTCCTTCTTGTGGGTCTCCAATAATATTTGACTCTGGATGATCCTTGGAGATACGTAGCGTTTGAGATAACGGAGTGCTCGGAGGTATGTGTGATGATTCCTGCATATCAGATAAACTAGAAGAACCATGAGATGCATCAACATTATCGGAAGAATTATTATGAGAAGATGCATTATCATTTACAGGAGTATCATCATCAATAGAGATATCAGGAGTAGATTTATCAGATGAAAAAAGAAAAGCTTCATCTACTTTAACATTAAAAAATTCTACCATCGTTTTAGATTCGAGATTAAAAACCCGATATGCTCTACTGTTTGTAGAATAACCCATGAAAATTCATTCGTCACTTCGAGAGTCGAATTTTCTAAGATTTTTCTGATCACGTAAAATGTAACAGCGACTCCCAAAGATTCGAAAATTCTTGATATTTGGTTTTCTACAAAACCATAGCTCATATGGTGTATTTAAAGTACCCGGGCGCAAATAAACACGATTGATTACGTAGACCGCGATGTTAACTGCTTCAGCCTAAAAATGTAATGGGAGTTTCCGACTGTGAAGCATAACACGCGCCATCTCTTGTACTACTTTATTTTTGCGCTCGACTACACCATTCTGTTGAGGTGTATAGGGTGCAGAGAATTCATGTTTTATGCCATTGGAAGTGCAAAAATCAATAAATTTTGAATTTATAAATTCTCCACCTCTATCACTTCGAACACGAACGATGTTTTCATTTTTCTCTATCATAACACGATGACATATCTCATGAAAAGAATCGAAAGTATCCGCTTTTTTTAAAAAAAAAATATTACCCATGAAAATCTAGAAAAATCATCAACCATAAGAAAAATATACCATTTACCTCCCAAACTTGGTTGACGAGTAGGCCCCATTAAGTCCATGTGCAATAATTCAAGTGGCCGTTTGGTTCCCACGTGGTTTAAATTCTTGTGAGTGGCCCTTGATTGTTTTCCCTTTTGACAACCTCCACACACAATGTTTTCTTTAAAAGATAGTTTAGGAACTCCCTTAACCACGTCTTTATTAGAAATTCTAGCTAGTTCCTTAAAATTAATGTGACCTAGTCTTTCATGCCAAAGAGTTTCATTATCAAGTGACACTAGGTTACAATATTCAGAAATTTTGTTAGGAACTAGTAATTATTTTCAGACCTAACCCCTTTTAAAAAGAATAAATTGTTCTTATCAGTTACAATGCATTCTGTAGAAGAAAAATTAACTAAAAAGCCATTATCACATAATTGACTAATGCTAATGAGGTTAGTCTTAAGGCCTTCAACAAATAAAACATTGTTCAAAACTGGGCCTTCTGGAATAGTAATTGTCCCTTTTCCAATAATTTTTGAAGAACGACCGTCTCCGAAAACTACAAGTCCTCCGGAGGTTTTCTCTAAAGTTTGAAAACAATTTTTGTCACCGGTCATGTGACGGAAACATCCACTATCCAGATACCAAGACGAGTTGTCATAAGTATGCAGTGAAGTATGAATGACAAGACAAGGAAAGATTTAACCTTTGCGCACCCAAACCTTTAAAGTTTTGGAGTACGTCGGTGTAGTGATCCGACCCTTCGGGTATTTTTGAACTCACATGTAATCGCTTAGGCCTTAAGCGAAATAAAATTTATTTAATTTTCTTAAGTCGGCCGGGACTAGGTGTGTGTATTTTTCTGCAATAGAGCGCGAAAAACGATGACCGACGGTGCGATCGGATTCGAAATCCGATATCGGGATCTCCCGGAACGGGATCCTTAGCGTTGCGGTAATTAGTCATGCATCGGGGACCGTGCAAAATATCTTGCACCCGTTAGAGATAAGGTGGGTAATCTCGTAGGGGTAATTAATTAATTAATTAACTAATTATCCGGTGAGGGAAATTTAAATCCTCCTACGTACGAATTAATTTAGGATTTAAATTGTATTAGATAAGAGATAAAATCGGGATATTTAAATCGGGGATTTGTTTCCCACAAGATTATTTAATAAAGGTGATTAAATAATCGGTGACTAAAATTAAAAAAAAAGGGTTGATTTAAATATCCGGTAATTTGAATCCAATTGGGATTTGATTATTTAATAAGGGTGGTTAAATAATCGGGTGGTCAGAATTTAAGGTGATTAAATAACCGGTGGTCAGATTTTAAGATTTAATATCCCGTCAGCCGATATTTATGTGAGAGATAGAAACGGGGAGATTCGGGTTTTCCTACGTACGTAAAATTAAGGAAGTTAAAGATAGGGTTATCGGTAGGGATTAATTAATTAATAAATTAATTAATCGAACCGAAAATATCCGAAGGGATTTTTGGCGTGATTTTGGATAAGTAAATGGGAGAACTATTTATTCTCCTGTTTACCGAGCGCCGAGCGAAACCCTATTCTTATTTTACCGCCTCCTCAAACCCTCCTCTTTCGTGCTACCGAAACCCCCAACCGGTGAGGAAAAGTAAGAGAAAAGAGAGAACGGATCCATAACCGGAGAAAGGAGAAGGAACCAATCGTCCCAAACGCCGACCCGAGGGCAAGAAACGTGACCGGACACTTTCCCGAAGATCTCCGGTTAGTTTTTAATAATTTTTCCGAATTTTCCTAGTCGCCCGTTTTAGGTTTCTTGAATTTCTCCCCCGTCCCCGTTACCGTCGTCGTCATCGTAGTTATGTTAGACGAACGGAACGGACAAAGGAGGCGCGCGGTGCCACTAGGGAATCGCGCGGGGTGAAGGGGAGAAACACACGGACGACCGGGCGCCACCGCAAGCGGCGGCGGCGCCGCGCGGGTCACACCCGCGCGGGCGCCGCGCGGACACCGCGCGGCCGCCGCGCGGGCGGCCCCGCGCGGGGTGCCGCGCGGGGTGCCGCGCGGGCGCCGCGCGGGGTGCCGCGCGGGCGGCCCCGCGCGGGCGGCCCGCGCGGGCGGCCCCGCGCGGGGTGCCGCGCGGGCGGCCCCGCGCGGGGTGCCGCGCGGGCACCCGCGCGGGGTGCCGCGCGGGCGGCCCCGCGCGGGGGTGCCGCGCGGGCACCCGCGCGGGGTGCCGCGCGGGCGGCCCCGCGCGGGGAGCCACGCGGGGTGCCGCCCGGGCACCCGCGCGGGGTGCCGCACGGGCGCCGCGCGGGCGTTCGCGCGGGCGCCGCGCGGACCCGTGTCCGCACGAGCACCGCGCGAACGCCGCGCTGGGTGCTGTGAGGACGCCGTCCGCGGAGCCCCGCCATGCGCGGCTCCGACGGACGGTGACGGCCGTTCAAGGCATGGGTGCCCCGCCGGACAGCGGGACGGTGCCGGACTTTTGTAAATAATAATGTGGGGTATTTTTCTATTGCGATATGTTAGTATATTTTCTGACCTTAGTGTCCGTGCGGACTTTATATAGGTCCGGGTGCGCAGCGGGAGAGTGCAAAGGGCTCGGGTGACCCGTCTTCTCTCCAACCAGGTGGGTAGAGTTGCCATAAGTGCAACAAGTGCAGTAAGTGCATTTATCGCCATTAAAGTATTCTTTAATTTACCTAACAAAGTAGATGGTAAGCTAACCTTTCGATTAAAGATATTTTATCTGACAATTTAAGCGGCTGCGGTCGCGGTGCTCACTACACGCCAATTTTGGCAATCCGGTGACGGATGCTGCACGTACACTGGCGGACCGGGCCACCGCATGGTGTACTTTTCCGGAAAAGTGGTCTTTTTGACCCGTGTGCCTCACAAAGGAGTGGGAGCCGTGAGGACCTCTTCACGGCTGCTATAGGGGCCGCACTAGCCCCGTGAAGTGGTTAAAGCATCAAAAGGTGTTTGTGCACGAGGGGGGACTTTAGTCACCCCGACAGGTACTCTGGGACTGGTGCCCAGCTTAAAATATGCACAGGGGGTTTAACGAAAGGTTACGGGGTACTCGGTGTATTCGGTTTGTTTTCCCTTCTTGTTACTATTAGACATCTACTTTGTTTGTCACTGACGTTACCCACTCCGTGACAGGTACTGCTATTAGGTGCGTCAGCCGGGGTGACGGTGGGACTGCGTAGTGAGGACCGTAGTCGGACACTTGGTTATCTTGATTCTTTTGACTCCAACTCATTTCCTTATGCATGAATCTTTATTTTGCTTGTGGATGGCTTAGTTGTGAACTTGTATTAGCTCTGTGGATGAGGTGTAGGTTATAGTATGATACTTTTAGTAGTGTTCTTATGTGCGGCATGTTTTCATGATGAGTTAAAGGATTGCGAAAATGTTTTCTCAAAATGAAGTGCCGTGTGGGCACGGGTTTTCAACTCTGGGCTTTATCCTTTCCAAACAGTGATGCCGCTTAATTAACTTGCTATAATTGATGGTGAACGTCTACGGTATGGTTGTTGGTTGGGAATTGATGCATAATATTTGTGATTGAATGACATGTTGTAAATAAGACGCCGTGCATATGCAAAGGAGACTCTGTCCGTGGACAGAGTGAATTTGCGTATGTGGCGGTCTGGCACGCACCGGGGTTGAAGATTATGTTTCCTTATTAAAAAAAAAAAAAATAGACACGTTTTTCCGCTTCACATGACTCAAAAACCCCCGGGGGCGTGACAGATTAAATGGTATCAGAGAGATACAACCACAACCATAGTAGACGTGATTTACATCCACAGTGCTAGGTACCACAAGCAAATTGGAAATGAGATAACCAAGGTGTAGGTGTAGTACGAGAGAGTACGGGGAAACGGGAACGTAACATAGGTGAAACCGTGAGACGATGTGCTAGGGATATAGCCATAGGATTGACGTGGTTTCTTTGTCTACAGCAGCAGACGGCCAAGGTTTGGCCACCGAGTACTAATCGATTCGTAACGAACAGATGGATCCCGCAGCAGCAGCCAGCCGTTTACTCCTAAATCAGCTGCGCGATATAGCAGGACAAATGCTGACCCTTACGGAACGATTGGGCTTACTGATCCGAGAACTTGAAGGTGTTGACCACACCCAGCGGGGCGCTAGGAACGACGTCCAGCGGGGGATGCCACCAACCGGATTCCCCACCTTCAACGAGGCAGTTATGTTAGCCCTGCGAGCAGAGCAGGAACTAGCCGAGATGCGCGCGCGAGAGAGAGTTGCCTATCCGGGACCGACGGAGGGCCCGGTACACAAACGCCCGAGGACGGAAAGCGATTTCGCAAGGGTGGCGGGAGCAGGACCCAGACCGTTTGGGAGGCCTTGCCCCATATGTGTGGGAGCGCACCAGGTGACGGAGTGTCCGTGGAGATACGACCATTGTTATCGGTGTGGCAGGCCGGGCCATAACCGTTATCACTGCCCTTGGAAACCGGGGGTCACCAGGCCTCCGGCACCGCGAACAAGGGGGACAGAGAGGACTGCTACACCCGTTCCCCAAGGGGACCCCGCCCGAGGAGACCGAGGAAGGGGACCCCCGAAGGGGGCGCGGAAGGAAGGACAGGCTCCAGCAGAGGACGCGAGACCACCCCAGGGACCGTGCGTGATTTGCCAGGGTACTCACCCGGTAGTGGAGTGCACTTGGAGGTACCATTACTGCAACCAGTGCGGGTTGCCGGATCACACTCAGGATGTTTGCCCTCAGAGGCCCGCCGCCGCTGCCCCTATGCCGCCACCGCAAAAGGGTGCAGACGGTGCCGCGGCTCCCGTCCAGCCAAGGGATCCGCCCGACGACCAGGAGCCCTCGGACCCCACAGACTCCTCAGACTCCTCAGATGTTAGACCCCTTCCCCGGCACGCCGTGCGACGTTGGCCCAGGGGCTGTGGGCGGACTCCCCGGGATACTGCAGCGGGGGACGCGACGTCCCAGACCTAGGGACGGCAGGTGATTACTGTTCAGTTATTTTTTTTTCTTTTTCTCTTTCGCTTGCTTAAAGAGCCGACTACACCTTAGCCAGTTACACTCGTTAGACTCTCTCTCTCCCTCTCTAAGAACCTTAGGTGCTAGGCGAAACCTCCCCCGGCCTATGCGCACGGGCGGGTTTCGAAGTTTTTAAAAAAAAAAAAATCCAGTGTTTTCGGGGCCCGCTAAGGGCCGCGCAAGGGACAAATGGGCTCCGCCCGAAGCCTTGCTACCGAAAACTTGGTGGGCTGTCATGCAGCTCAGGGCCGCTTCCCAACTCAGGCTTAGCGGTCCCGTGGTAAGAGATTTCCCGGACGTATTTCCGGCGGAGCTTCCCGGAATGCCACCGGAGCGGGAAGTTGACTTCCCAATTGAACTGCTCCCCGGCACCAAGCCCATCACCAAGGCACCGTACAGGATGGCCTTCGCGGAGCTGAAGGAACTCAAGGCGCAGTTGGAGGACCTCCTGGACAAAGGATTCATCAGACCAAGCGCATCACCTTGGGGCGCGCCCGTCCTGTTTGTAAGGAAAAAGGACGGGAGTCTCCGGTTGTGTATCGATTACCGAGAGATAAATAAAGTGACGGTCAAGAATAAGTACCCCCTACCAAGGATCGATGACCTCTTCGATCAGTTACGGGGGGCGACGGTGTTCTCAAAGATTGACCTACAGTCGGGCTATCATCAGGTCCGGGTCAAGGGGGAGGACATTCCCAAAACGGCTTTCCGTACTCGCTATGGCCATTACGAGTTTACGGTAATGCCGTTCGGGCTCACAAATGCCCCGGCAGTGTTCATGGATATGATGAACAGGGTATTCAAACCCTTCTTGGACTTGTTCGTGGTGGTCTTCATCGACGATATCCTCATCTACTCCCGTACAGACGAGGAACATGAAGAACACCTGCGCACAGTCCTCCAGACCCTACGGGAACAGAAACTCTACGCCAAACTCAAAAAGTGTGAGTTTTGGCTCCGAGAGGTCGGGTTCTTGGGGCACGTGATCTCGGCGGCTGGAGTCGCGGTGGATCCAAAGAAGATAGATTCGGTGACGGACTGGCCCCGACCGACCACGGTGACGGAAATTCGAAGCTTCCTAGGATTAGCCGGGTATTACCGGCGCTTCGTGGAGGGCTTCTCCAAGATAGCCACCCCCCTAACCCGTTTGACGAAAAAGGGGGAGAAGTTTGTCTGGACGGACAAGTGTCAAAGAAGCTTCGAGGAGCTTAAGGATAGGTTGACGCGAGCCCCGATTCTCGCCCTGCCAGAGCCTGGGGAGGATTACGAAGTATATTGCGACGCGTCGCGGAATGGATTGGGTGGAGTACTCATGCAACGGGGAAAGGTCATAGCCTATGCGTCAAGGCAGCTCAAGGAGTACGAGCGGAATTACCCCGTGCACGATTTGGAACTCGCAGCGGTGGTGTTTGTGCTCAAGCTTTGGAGGCACTACCTGTACGGGGCACACTGCAATGTGTACTCAGATCATAAGAGCCTCAAGTACCTTTTCACCCAAAGAGAGCTAAATCTGCGACAAAGGCGGTGGCTGGAGCTATTAAAGGATTACGATCTGACGATCCACTATCACCCGGGAAAGGCCAACGTGGTGGCCGACGCCTTGAGTCGCAAAGGACAGGCCGTGGAGGTAGATGTAAGCGCCATCACACAGCAGGATAGCCTGATTGCGGAATTTTCGCGATTGAGACTAGAGGTAGTACCGGCAGGGACAGTCGCACAACTTCTGACGCTGGTGGTCAGACCTACTCTGCTGGACAGGATTCTCGAAGGCCAATCGACTGATGAACAGCTCCAGCTGGTGCGAAGTAGGATAACCGCCGACGAGGAGAGCGACTTTATGGTGAGCTCCGACGGCACGATACGATTTCGGGGACGAATCTGCGTGCCGGATCTACCGGAGCTCAAGGAGGAGATCCTGCGGGAGGCGCATACTGCCCCATATGCAGCGCATCCCGGGGGAACGAAGATGTACAAGGACGTCAAGCAAACCTTCTGGTGGCCGAAAATGAAGGAAGACGTGACGCGATTGGTGGCGCACTGCCTAGTGTGCCAACGGGTGAAGGCCGAACATCAACGGCCGGCAGGAAAGTTGCAACCTTTACCGGTGCCCGAGTGGAAATGGGACATGATTACCATGGATTTTGTGACCGGATTTCCGAGATCGCCACAGGGACACGATGCGATATGGGTGATCGTGGACCGTTTGACGAAATCGGCCCACTTTTTGCCCATACACACGACGTGGACTCGGGAACGACTGGCGCAAACGTACATCGACGAGATAGTGAGGTTGCACGGTGTACCAACATCCATCACGTCGGACAGAGACACACGTTTTGTGTCGAACTTTTGGCGAAGTCTGCAACGAGCAATGGGAACCAAGTTGCACTTCAGCACAGCCTTTCATCCGCAAACCGATGGACAATCAGAGCGGGTGATACAGATCGTGGAGGACATGCTTCGAGCATGCGTTCTGGACTTGGGCGAAGGGTGGGCACGGTGTTTGCCCCTGGTGGAATTTGCCTACAATAACAGTTACCAGGCCAGCATTCAGATGGCGCCGTACGAGGCACTGTACGGGCGCCGCTGTCGGTCTCCGATATGCTGGGATGACTTAGGTGAGCGAAAGTTTCTGGGCCCAGATTTGGTGGAGGAGACCGAAGCAAAGGTGCGATTGATTAAACAAAGGCTGCTGACCGCCCAAAGCAGACAGAAAAGCTATGCAGATAACAGACGCCGAGACTTAGAATTCATGGTGGGCGAGCACGTGCTGCTCCGGGTTTCACCCTCCAAGGGAAACCGACGTTTCGGCATAAAGGGGAAATTGAGCCCAAGATACGTGGGACCGTTCGAAATCCTAGAGCGCGTGGGACCGGTGGCGTACCGGTTAGCCCTGCCCCCGAACCTCGAACGAGTCCACAACGTGTTCCATGTCTCGATGCTCCGGAAGTACCTCGCTGACCCCTCTCATGCCTTGGATGCCTCCACCATTGAGTTGCGAGAGGACTTGAGCGTCGAGGAGACGCCAGTGCGGATTTTGGCAAGAGAGGACAAGAAGCTGCGCAACCGAACGATCCCCTATGTGAAGATCCAGTGGAGCAACCACGAAGAGCGCGAGGCGACGTGGGAACTGGAGTCGAAAATGAGGGAATGTTTTCCCGAACTGTTTAGTGAGGTTTGAGTTTAAGTTTCGGGACGAAACTTTTTATAAAGTGTGAGTGGTGTAGTGATCCGACCCTTCGGGTATTTTTGAACTCACATGTAATCGCTTAGGCCTTAAGCGAAATAAAATTTATTTAATTTTCTTAAGTCGGCCGGGACTAGGTGTGTGTATTTTTCTGCAATAGAGCGCGAAAAACGATGACCGACGGTGCGATCGGATTCGAAATCCGATATCGGGATCTCCCGGAACGGGATCCTTAGCGTTGCGGTAATTAGTCACGCATCGGGGACCGTGCAAAATATCTTGCACCCGTTAGAGATAAGGTGGGTTATCTCGTAGGGGTAATTAATTAATTAATTAACTAATTATCCGGTGAGGGAAATTTAAATCCTCCTACGTACGAATTAATTTAGGATTTAAAAATCTCGTATTAGATAAGAGATAAAATCGGGATATTTAAATCGGGGATTTGTTTCCCACAAGATTATTTAATAAAGGTGATTAAATAATCGGTGACTAAAATTTAAAAAGGGTTGATTTAAATATCCGGTAATTTGAATCCAATTGGGATTTGATTATTTAATAAGGGTGGTTAAATAATCGGGTGGTCAGAATTTAAGGTGATTAAATAACCGGTGGTCAGATTTTAAGATTTAATATCCAGTCAGCCGATATTTATGTGAGAGATAGAAACGGGGAGATTCGGGTTTTCCTACGTACGTAAAATTAAGGAAGTTAAAGATAGGGTTATCGGTAGGGATTAATTAATTAATAAATTAATTAATCGAACCGAAAATATCCGAAGGGATTTTTGGCGTGATTTTGGATAAGTAAATGGGAGAACTATTTATTCTCCTGTTTACCGAGCGCCGAGCGAAACCCTATTCTTATTTTACCGCCTCCTCAAACCCTCCTCTTTCGTGCTACCGAAACCCCCAACCGGTGAGGAAAAGTAAGAGAAAAGAGAGAACGGATCCATAACCGGAGAAAGGAGAAGGAACCAATCGTCCCAAACGCCGACCCGAGGGCAAGAAACGTGACCGGACACTTTCCCGAAGATCTCCGGTTAGTTTTATAATTTTTCCGAATTTTCCTAGTCGCCCGTTTTAGGTTTCTTGAATTTCTCCCCCGTCCCCGTTACCGTCGTCGTCATCGTAGTTATGTTAGACGAACGGAACGGACAAAGGAGGCGCGCGGTGCCACTAGGGCATCGCGCGGGGTGAAGGGGAGAAACACACGGACGACCGGGCGCCACCGCAAGCGGCGGCGGCGCCGCGCGGGTCACACCCGCGCGGGCGCCGCGCGGACACCGCGCGGCCGCGCGGGCGGCCCGCGCGGGGTGCCGCGCGGGGTGCCGCGCGGGCGCCGCGCGGGGGCCGCGCGGGCACCGCGCGGGGGTGCCGCGCGGGCGGCCCCGCGCGGGGTGCCGCGCGGGCACCGCGCGGGGTGCCGCGCGGGCGGCCCGCGCGGGCGGCCCGCGCGGGCGGCCCCGCGCGGGGTGCCGCGCGGGCGCCCCGCGCGGGGTGCCGCGCGGGCACCCGCGCGGGGTGCCGCGCGGGCGGCCCCGCGCGGGCGGCCCGCGCGGGCGGCCCCGCGCGGGGTGCCGCGCGGGCACCCGCGCGGGGTGCCGCGCGGGCGGCCCCGCGCGGGGAGCCACGCGGGGTGCCGCCCGGGCACCCGCGCGGGGTGCCGCACGGGCGCCGCGCGGGCGTTCGCGCGGGCGCCGCGCGGACCCGTGTCCGCACGAGCACCGCGCGAACGCCGCGCTGGGTGCTGTGAGGACGCCGTCCGCGGAGCCCCGCCATGCGCGGCTCCGACGGACGGTGACGGCCGTTCAAGGCATGGGTGCCCCGCCGGACAGCGGGACGGTGCCGGACTTTTGTAAATAATAATGTGGGGTATTTTTCTATTGCGATATGTTAGTATATTTTCTGACCTTAGTGTCCGTGCGGACTTTATATAGGTCCGGGTGCGCAGCGGGAGAGTGCAAAGGGCTCGGGTGACCCGTCTTCTCTCCAACCAGGTGGGTAGAGTTGCCATAAGTGCAACAAGTGCAGTAAGTGCATTTATCGCCATTAAAGTATTCTTTAATTTACCTAACAAAGTAGATGGTAAGCTAACCTTTCGATTAAAGATATTTTATCTGACAATTTAAGCGGCTGCGGTCGCGGTGCTCACTACACGCCAATTTTGGCAATCCGGTGACGGATGCTGCACGTACACTGGCGGACCGGGCCACCGCATGGTGTACTTTTCCGGAAAAGTGGTCTTTTTGACCCGTGTGCCTCACAAAGGAGTGGGAGCCGTGAGGACCTCTTCACGGCTGCTATAGGGGCCGCACTAGCCCCGTGAAGTGGTTAAAGCATCAAAAGGTGTTTGTGCACGAGGGGGGACTTTAGTCACCCCGACAGGTACTCTGGGACTGGTGCCCAGCTTAAAATATGCACAGGGGGTTTAACGAAAGGTTACGGGGTACTCGGTGTATTCGGTTTGTTTTCCCTTCTTGTTACTATTAGACATCTACTTTGTTTGTCACTGACGTTACCCACTCCGTGACAGGTACTGCTATTAGGTGCGTCAGCCGGGGTGACGGTGGGACTGCGTAGTGAGGACCGTAGTCGGACACTTGGTTATCTTGATTCTTTTGACTCCAACTCATTTCCTTATGCATGAATCTTTATTTTGCTTGTGGATGGCTTAGTTGTGAACTTGTATTAGCTCTGTGGATGAGGTGTAGGTTATAGTATGATACTTTTAGTAGTGTTCTTATGTGCGGCATGTTTTCATGATGAGTTAAAGGATTGCGAAAATGTTTTCTCAAAATGAAGTGCCGTGTGGGCACGGGTTTTCAACTCTGGGCTTTATCCTTTCCAAACAGTGATGCCGCTTAATTAACTTGCTATAATTGATGGTGAACGTCTACGGTATGGTTGTTGGTTGGGAATTGATGCATAATATTTGTGATTGAATGACATGTTGTAAATAAGACGCCGTGCATATGCAAAGGAGACTCTGTCCGTGGACAGAGTGAATTTGCGTATGTGGCGGTCTGGCACGCACCGGGGTTGAAGATTATGTTTCCTTATTAAAAAAAAAAAATAGACACGTTTTTCCGCTTCACATGACTCAAAAACCCCCGGGGGCGTGACAGTCGGCAATGATTGTGAAGTTATTCTCCTAGGTGAATGTGTCTTGTTCGATTGATCACTTTTCATTGACGTCGTCTTATTAGGTGTACTACCAAGTTTCTTTTCTTTTGAAAGATTCTTCTTTGATTTCCGGGGAATGAACTTGTTGGTAGTTGTTGCAAGAGGTGCTTGATTTGATCGTTTCGCTCCAATCTTGCAATCTCTTCTTATGGGCCCTGCAAAACCACAACGAAAACATACCATACCTTTGTACTTGTTGAACCCGAAGTAGGTGAGGTAGGCTTGTTGTCGTCGGATGCATTGATTTTCGTCGGAGGAGGAGACGCCGACTAGGGCACAAAAATTGTTTCACTCGAACTAGGACTGTCTCCAGTTCGATTGTATCCAAGGCCTAAACGATTCGTTTGACCAAGACCAAGCAACTTATCCAACTTGCTCCTTCCTGAAGAAAATCGCTTCAAACCATCCTTAAGTTGGAATATGGTCTTCGTCATTTCCATCTTCTCTTGTCAAGCCTCGGAGTAGAGCTTCAAGAAGTAATTAGCTTTATCTACCAATTTGTTGTGTTCCTTCTCGAAATGCTTGTTCTTCTCTTGAAGGGAAACATTTATTTTGATCAAGTTGTCCCTTTCCACTTCAAGAGCGTTTGAGAGAGAAGTTGCCCTTTTTGCTTCTTCTTCAAGATCCTGCAATCTTCTTCTCAAACTCTTGTTTTGCTTTGCCAATTTCTTTGAATCCTTTAAAAGCTTATAATAGGCAAAAGCAAAGTCTTCACCTTCGGAATTACTCGGTTCATCGTCCGTTGCATTCTTTTCAACTTGGGAGGAGTTGGATAATGAACCGGATGTACTTGCCATAAAGCACACGTAAGGTGAAGTTGTGGACGCGTGGAATGCCATTACGTTGTTGTCCTCATCACTGGAAGATGACTCATTGGAAGTTGAGGTGTCATCCTTGTTGGGTTATAAGTAATGGATCTAAATAGGGGAAAAAACACCTAGAGGGGGGTGAATAGGTGTAAACAATAAACACTCAAAAATCGTTGCGCGATAAAACCCAATGCGGAAAAATAAATGAACACGCAAGATTTTTACGTGGAAAAACTCCAAACCGGAGTAAAAAACCACGGGACCGATAACACGGCGAAATCCACTAGAATTAACACACGTACAAGGTGATATAACGTACTCACAGACGACTCAACCTTTTACCATACGCTCCTAGTAGATCTTCCCGCTCGCTCCACGACGCTTCTCGAATCCACGATCCGCGCCCAACGCTGAATCCACAGCGTCCAACGTCGAGTCCACGACGTCCAACCGAATCCACGGTCTTCACCCAGTGGCACGCTTCGAATCCACGAACGTACCTCGCTCCGAATCCACGAGAGCGGTTGCACCTTGAATCCACAAGGCCACGCGAGTCCACGCGCCGATTTTGGGGTAAATCGTTGTTTGTTTGGGTGGTGATGATCCGCCGAATACTTAGATTAAAGATAGATCGGAAATACCATCTAAGTATTCATTGATTTGATTCTACTCAAAATGTGAGTATGGAAAACCTAGAATCAAATCAATCAATATAGATGAAGAAACATAGAATAAATCTATTGATTTCCTTTCTTCTCTATATGTGGATCTAAGGCCGTATAAAATGATATTTGATAATGACGGCTCTATTTGGATGCCCTAGAAAAATGAATATAGGGTCTATTTATAGGTTAGAAACCCTAGGAAGAATATTCGGATCAAAAACAGCCTTTTCTGGAAAGTTTTACCGACGGCGATCCGGATTGGATTTGACGATCCGGATTGCAGAAGCACAAATGACGGTTTCCAGAAAATTGCTTGTTCGGGATCCGGATCGTAGTCCCCGATCCGGATCGTTCATACAGTTTTACCAAAACATCATGTTCGGGATCCGGATTGCAATTCCTGATCCGGATCGTTCAAGCAAATAGGTAAAACTATGTTCGGGATCCGGATCATGGAATGCTGCGATCCGGATTGAACCAGTGTATGAACGAACACCCTTCGGGATCCGGATTGCAAGCCTGATCCGGATCCTGAACATGTCCCATGTCCAGTTTTTGATGATTAAGCAAATAAAACCTCTTCCAGGTGTTTCTACACTATAAGAAGTATTCGGATCATCAAAATTCTTTAGTTAAACGTACCTGATCCTTTTGAATTCTTCTTTCTTGAGATTGAGGTATATGATCCAAAGTTTCTTCATCTTCAATCTTCAAGACTTAATACATTCACGAAATACGCCAACTCAAATTCCGTAACAATCTCCCCCTTTGGCGGTTTCGTGACAAAACACAAATCCACAAAAGAAAATTCAAAAAGATATTTTTGTTGCTATCACCATACAACAAAAATTTACAAAAGAGATCCAGAAATTAAAAACATGAGATAAACTCCTAAGACAGACTCTAGACTTAGACATCTGTAATCTCTGCACACAGAAATCATTCTTGACAAAAGAAATCGTTAGATACCTCAAGAATTGAATCATACAAAACCAAATACAGAGATAGAGTTTATTCTCATCATGACATTTGAAATATTCAGATATGTAAAAGAATCATAGTTGAAACCAACATATCTTCTAAGCATTCAAAAACCAAATGTCAAAGTATGTTAGTCCAACATCAACTTGTTAGTTATATTACATGCCCAAATAGTCACTACTAGAAATTTGACATATAGCGGCACTATTCCTTGCAATATTTATGTAAATGTTGCTAAATATAAATTATACAGCCATTTATTAAACATTATTGCTAAATATATCATTTATCGATATTTACAAATTATTGTTGGTGAATATGACATACAGCGGCACTATTCGTTGCAATATTTAAGTAAATGTTGCTAAATACAAAATATACAGGCATTTATTAAAAAATATTGCTAAATATATCATTTATCGATATTAACAAATTATTGTTGGTGAATATGACATACAGCGGCACTATTCGTTGCAATATTTAAGTAAATGTTGCTAAATATAAAATATACAGGCATTTATTAAAAATTGTTGCTAAATATATCATTTATCAATATTTACAAATTATTGTTGGTAAATATGAATATTTAGCTATATTTATTTTTAAATGCTGGTAAAAGATAGTTTAAATACCGGCAATTACTTTTAATGCCACTAAAAACTTTATTATGCAATTTAAAAGCAAATATTGGTAAAAGATCTTAAATTCTTACTTAAGATATAAATAAATAATATTAGATTTATTCCTGCAAATTGCATATTTTTCAGAGCAATATTTGTTCACCTTTTAGATCCAAGTTTGATCTCGAAAATCTGAAATTGCCAGTATGACCGTCTCGTCGAACCGATTGAAAATGGTATAGACTGTTTTTCGATCAGTGTAATAATCCAAAATATTTTATTTTTAATAAATAGATTAAAAGTAAAATAATAGCTCATTTCGAGTTCAAATGACCCTAATTGATTTATTTAGTCAATTGCCAGTGTGCGAGTTGCACAATTTACGAGACAAAAAGGCTATTTTCTAATCCGGACATGATTTTGGAAATCCGAGTTGACCGTTGCGATCGTCTCGTCGAACTGAGCGAGATTTGTATTCAGTACTTTTCGATCTGACGGTCGGATCTTCCAGAATTCAGCGAAGAAGTGGACAAATAGCCAACAGTGCTCTGTGCACAGTATAACTTAAGTTATTACTGTAGATGAACAGTAGCCCCTGAGTTTTTGACTCCGTCGATTGCAACAAGCACTATTTCACTGAACGGAATCCGAACATAGTGATCCAAATAGTCGATTTAATCCGTTTCGACGACCTGAACGCAATGGCGCTGACGGAATTTCCGTTTGACGACCCTAAGGCATCGTAACGCGTGCCAAACTGTATAATTTACAGTATAAGATGGAATTTAAAAATTATGGAGCGAAATTTTAACGAACCAAAATCGCTACCTTATAGATCTCGACGTGCCGGACGTCGTGGCAGTGTCAGATTTGCAGTTTGACAGCCCGATTGTCTCGAAAAGAATGAAATAGGAGAAAAATCGCAGTATTTTGCGTAAAAATGCTATTTTTTATGTGTCGATTGCACCAAACCTGTAGAGGAGGGCCCTTATAGTAAACGTGTCTTACAGTAATGGACTTAAGCAAAAATATTAAGAGATAAAGGACTACATTGCACTTGTGTTGCATCTATATATAGGGTTGCATTAGGGTTTTCTTTTGCAACCCTAATCCAGAAAAGTGAGCACCCAGCCGCACCCCTAGCTCCCTCCTCTCCCTCTGCTACCTTTTCCAAACTGCTGCGCCGCCGGCCGCCGCCCCTGGTCGCTGGAAAAAAAAAAGCAAGAAGCAACCTTGATTTTCGGGTTGTAGGTGAGGGAGAAGTAACCAAGCCCCCAGATTGTGCCTGGACTTTTCTATGGTGGTGATCTTCGCCCAGAAGACTAGCCGTGAAGGCCGGTGCGCCGCCGTGGCCGCGCGACGCCGGGAAGACCAACCTTCTTCTTCCTCGGATCCGGCAAGGTGAGTTCTTGTTGCTTTGCATTTTTTTTGTAACCTAGACCACTACAGTAGGTTAGTGATGTTGTGGGGATGTTCCATGCTGAGCCCCGACTCTCGGGGTGCTCCCGGTTGCCGGCGGGAAAAGGGCACCCGCCGGAACCCTAGCTTTGCTCCGCCCAAGCCGCTGGCCGCACCCGATGGCCCAACTTCGAAACCAAGTTGGTGGGAATTCTCTGTAGGGTCTGTAGAGCCTCGCCAAGAAGTTTCATGGCATTCGGTGGAGTGTGTGCTTCGCAGATTGAAGCCCTAGGTTTGCATTAACTTTGCTCCGGCCAAGAGTGATCCGCCGCCGCCGCCGCCGCTTGCTGCCGCCGGCCACCTGCCCAGTTTCCTTCATCAGGTCGATACAGAGCCATGGGTACCCTTGCATGCAACCCATGCTGTCCTGTTGGGATTCCACCATTAATGGTGTTGATCCGGCCGAGCTCGCGCCGCCGCCGTTGCTGGTGCTCCTCACCGTCGGCCATGCATCTGGCGAGGTTCGTGGAGGCTAGTAGCACCTACAGGTGCATGTGCTTGAGACTCAGAACACTTGTTTAAAGTTCCACCATTGTTGTCTTCTAACTTGTGTTTAAGCCTATTGCACACCGGGTGTTTGGGGAAATGCCTCAGAGAACCCGAAGTCCATTCTAACCAATACGAAGCAGCCAGAAATGTATCAAAAGACTCCACATGAACCCAGGAGCTTTCTGCTCAGGTTGTTTTAAAAAAATGATGAAGAGGATTGTTGAATCCCACATGCCAAGCCTTGGCCTAAGCTATGTGACCTTCGCATTGTTTCTAGCACCTTTGTAGCTTGGTTAGAGCAAGCCCTTATGTCCTCTTGACCCACTGAGCATGATAGCCATCTTCCTTTCCAACTTGAATGCTTAGTTAAATGTTTTTCGTATGTCGAGCTCTTGTCTTGATGGTGTTGATCCAACACTTAGGTTTGGTGCATTAGCTGAGGTTCAGAGATGAGCTTATATGTTATTTAGTACCCCTGAGCATGATGCTCACACTAGTAATGGAAAAGAACCATTAATTATAATTGTTTAGCAACTTTGAGCCTTAATACACAATAATTATGGGCCAACTTTGCCCTCGGAGTTCGTGCTGACCCAAGTATGTGAGCACGGGTTTCGTCACGTCAAACCAGACGCGCTGAAATTTACGGCGCAATTTTTGGATTCCCGGATTTAAAGAACGGACCGAAACGGTAGTTTAAATCGTAATTTTATGCAATTTTAAAAGATTTTATGGACCCGATTGTGTTTTCGGGTGTCGTGTCAACTCCAACCAGCGAGCACGGCTTTAGTTAGGTTGAGAACTATCTACTGGTACCTTCAGTTCATGTTTGAACCCCTCGGATATTTTTAACGAGTCGAAATATGTAGTTTTTGAGAATAATTATGTGATTTTAGAAAACCCTGGGGAGTTAGATGCAAATGTAACTTTGTGGGCTGTCTCGGGCAGCGTTTACATGGTCTCTAAACTTTTTGTTGGAGGTCTGTTAGTCTTCGTTGAGCAGGAATCGGGTAACGAACCGTAAATCGGCGAAATCGTCGGTTTAACGGCTTTCGGCGCATATTCGCGTACTTTGATGAAATAAAATGACAAATGGACTTTATTATCTACCTCTGGTCATTCCTGATAGACCTTGAGCTCCTTAGACATATCATGTTTACCTGCTCGTCAACTGTGCTGTTCCAGAGAGCCCGGTGATTTTAGTTTCTCGTTTGCAATTTTATTATGCAATTTACTTTCCGATGTTTTAAAGTTTTTTACTAATAGTTTTGTTTAATTAGGATTTGCAAGGACCTATTTAGTCTATCTGCCGCCATATTAGACATCAATCTATGGATAAGAGTTGGATGAATGAACCCAGGTTTGATTTAGTACGATTTTTCAAGCTACGAAATATGGTCTTATTTGGAATTAATATTTTGACATATTAACTCACGTCCACTTAAATAAATATAGGGTGAGCAAAAAGTATCTTGATGGAGTCTCGAACTTTCTTGAATTTGCATTTCTCAAAGTGGTCCGAGAAGGAACAATTCTCTGCCCTTGTAAAAGATGCGCTAATTGTTTTTGGCAAAATAAGGATACTGTACTAGAGCATTTAATATGTGATGGCTTTTTGGAAGGATACACATCTTGGATTTATCACGGAGAAGATGTTACATCACCGTCCTCAACATACAACAATGATAATCTTAACACAAATGATGATATGCGTGGTATGATAAATGAAGCATTTGGTATGTTTGATGTGGGTGAAGAGGAGATAGCAACAAGAGAACAACATTTAAATGAAGATCCTAATGAAGAAGCTAAGAAATTTTACAAACTAATTGAAGATTCTGAGAAAGAATTATATCCTGGTTGCAAGAAGTTCTCGAAACTCTCTTTTATTGTTCGTTTATTTCACATTAAGTGTTTAAATGGATGGACCAATACTTCATTCACAATGTTACTTTCTTTGCTAAAAGAAGCACTTCCGGAGGGTGAAACACTACCAGATTCATTCTATGAAGCAAAAAAATTTATTAATGACCTTGGTTTAGGTTATAATAAAATTGATGCTTGTCCAAATGACTGTCAGTTATACTATAAGGATACAGCAAATGCAGATTCATGTGCCATTTGTGGCACTTCAAGATGGAAAACAACTGATAGCAATGTTGAACTTGATACAGCCAAGTCTTCTAGAAAAGCAACTCGAAAAATCCCGGCAATGCTGAACTTGATACAGCCAAGTCATCTAATCTTTTTTTTTTTTTTTTTTTTTTTTTTTTTTTGCAGAATGGTAATAATAATAACATTCCCTTTGAAGAACCGCCGAGTAATGAAATACAATCTTCTGAATCTAGCTTTGAAGGTTATGTGATTTAAAGGCACATCTAATCCAATAGGCAGTCCACAAGTAAACTCGAGTGTACTTATATTTATTTTATTTTTTTAAAATAACCATCTAATTATAATAAGATAAATCATCTAATTTTTTTTTTTTTTTTTTTTTTTTTTTTTTTTTTTTTTTTTTTGCAGAATGGTAATAATAATAACATTCCCTTTGAAGAACCGCCGAGTAATGAAATACAATCTTCTGAATCTAGCTTTGAAGTACCACGAAATCAGGTAATTTTATTATAATTAATTTATCTTAATTTTTTTTCTATAAATTTATATGTACTTAAGATCAATATAGATATCCAATAAATACTATATTTGAATGCAGGGTTATCGAACAAAAGTTGTTGAAAAGAATGTCCATACTTTAGATAATGGGGTACCTTCTATTTCTTATTCTGAATTTTCTTATTACTTATTTCTAATATATATAAATCACAAGTTTTATTTCATTTTTTAGTTATTATTTAATATTATTTCAATATAAAGACTAGTACAAATTACTTATTGCACTTTAAAAGTTTAACTGTATTTACTTATTTTTACTCAATATTAGGGCGGAATTGAAGTATATTTGAAGAGCTTGAGAAAACCTCACAAGCATGTTGCGCAAGGTTTTTTGTTGAGTACAAATCCAACAACGAAATTAGGTGGTGTCGAGTTAGGATCACAATGCTGGGAGGTGCAAATAAATGTTCCAATAGAGCATAACGAGCCATTATTAAGATCATATGGAGGTTTTCAAACAATTGGAGATGCTGTTGGAGCATCTGTGGCTTGGCCCTTTACATTTGTATAAGATCTATATTTTTATCCTTTCGTCAATTTAATTATTTAATATATAGACTTTTGACTCGTTAAAACTAACTTTTAACGTGCTCTTTTTTTGACAGATTCAACGCAGGTAATGCTACCTTTGGAATTCAAGACAATTTAAACAATTTTAAGCTGTATTTTTATATTCGCAAACAACTTTATGTCGTGTACTGACCTATTTGGATGCGTTATTTGTGTACGTATTGGTACTTTTGTGTTTAGAAATATTTTGTGGTCATTTGTTATTTTTTTGGATGTTGAATGTATTGAAGATTTTAACTTATTGTTTGATTAATTGAAAATGAGCTTAGTAAATTATTTTTGTTATTTTGTTATGTACGATTTATGCATAAATATTGAAAATATTGAAATCTCATATTATCCATTGAATTTGTATTTTTTGAAATTAATAAGATTTAATTATTTTATGATAATGCAAATAATAATTCATATTATTTTTATTTATTTAAAAATATAATTTAAAATATTTAAAATTAGCGGCATTTATTAATGCCGGAATTAACAACAGATTATCAACATTTGTATAATATTGCAAATAAACTAATAATTACCGGCATTTATTAACAATACATTACCAATATTTATATAATATTGCAAATAAACTAATAATTACCGGCATTTATTAACAATACATTACCAATATTTGTATAATATTGCAAATAAACTAATAATTACCGGCATTTATTAACAATACATTACCAATATTTGTATAATATTGTAAATAAACTAATAATTACCGGCATTTATTAGTGTTGTAGATAATAAAAAAATACTGGCATTTAATAATATCGCTAATAACCACATCTATAACGGCATTTATTTAATGCTACTAATTATTTAATTTTAACGGCAATTTAATTAAATGCCGGTAGAAGAATCAGCAACACGACTTTAGGCGGCACTAATTGCTAAATGCCACTACTTATTTTTACGGCACTTTTTGACCTTTAGGCGGCAATTACAGAATGCCGCTAAACTACAATTTTTTTGTAGTGAGTTAGTAGAATAGTTAGTAGGAGCATGCAACCAATCAATCAATAAAAAACCAAAGTTGAGTTGAAAATACTTACCTTGATATTCACAAAGATCATTGTTTCATTGTTCAGAGTTCTCGCTAACTCTCTCCCCCTTTTTGTCACAAAACAAAGCCAAAACGTAGCAAGAGCTACAATATGTAAGGAGAGTTAAAAAAGGTTCTATCAATATGCACAAACTGAGAACTAAACTAAAAGTATCAATAAGACTAAAAACGTAAAATCCTGCACAAAAAGAAAAGAAACCGAGTTAAAAAAGGTCAGTCGGCAGAATTAGAGTCGTCAGAATTTGTGCAACCCATGTTAGACAGTATCTTTCGCATCCGCTTGTCCATTGAATTTATCTTCTTCGTGATGGTAATGTGAGCTTCTGTCGTTATCTCAAGCTCATTGGCAATCCTTTGTTGTTCCTTCAAAATATGTTCCTGCTTGACGGAAAGTTGTTGTTGCAACTTGAAGATCGAAGTCAATGATGCTTCATCATCCGTGCCGTGTTCTTGTCGAGGTGTTGAAGCCGAGGTGCCGTCACAAGGTTTCTTTCCAATAACATGAGGCAATTTGTGAAGTGACTTCACAATTGTTGATTCATCTATCATCCCGCAACTGTGCTGATATGATGTTGAGCTTACATCAATATCAAACTTTTGTAAGATCCTCATGATGATTAGAGGAAACGGAAGTCGCTCAGAGGGGTGAGGATGCACAATGTACCTTGACATTCTATTCCAAATTATATAGGGAATATTCATGTTCAATCCAATAGCCTCAGAGGGATGTCCTATTAGATATAGGAATAGCAGTCGCTCCCATCTCACAACCTTGGTGTGCATGTTTGGCAGAATGTTATAACACGTTATAAAGTTTAAAAATCGGTACTCCAGTCGTAGATGTTTGGATCTGATACTTTTGCCATCAACGGATTGAGTCCCTTCCAAACAGATCCTATCGACCACCGTTTGCCACAATGCACTTGTCAAATTTTTTCCTTTCAAAAAGTTAACCCCCGATGTGCTAGATTCCATTCCAAGCACTTCACCAATTCGTTGGAGTTTCTTAGCTCGTTTCAGTTTGTTGGTTGCTCGTGTAAGTACCATCGTAACCAGTAGTAGGATCAACCAAGAGAGTGCCATTGACGTGAGTGCTCCGAGTTTCGAGAAAAAGTCCTGTGCAAACCAACTCAAGAACATATGAAAAATCGTCAATTTTGAAAAATTTGAAAAATTGTACCTAGACAATCATAATCATGTAGAGAAGCCAAGAATCAAATTAGTTTTCCAAAAAGAATTTTAAAAATAGATCAATTCCATGATTTTCAAAAATTCCTCTTTTATGCCCTAAACCAGAATTTTTAGAAATCGAAGCCTAAAAACTCGTTTATCTTGAGAAAAACCAGCATAAAAGCAAAACTAATTGACCCAGAGTTCTTATTTCAAAAGAAATTTGATCAAAAACCATTCACAAACGAAAAAATTCCAATTTTTCAACTCACGCATGAAGAAAAACTGTAAAAACCGAGTTTTGATCAATAAAACTTACTTGAATCCGAAGAACTTTGAGTTTGGAAGCTCCAAGAAGCAAGAAATCTAGAGAGAGAAGCTCTAGAGATTTTAGAACAAAAGATTAGGGTAAAAGAAATTGAATCCTCTTTGTTCTTATAAAAACCCTAGCCGTGATCCGGATCGGATCGAGAATGTGATCCGGATCGGCTACCCGCAGGAAGAATCCTGCGTTCGGGATCCGGATCACTTACCCCGATCCGGATCGGCTTCAACTTTTTCTTCAGAAAAATTCAGAAAAATTCCATAAAATCCAGAAAAAGTATGTAAGCACTTTACCATGTCAACTTTAAACAAAAGACATCGTTTCATACAACAAGAAATAGATTATGCAAAATCTATCAAAAATACCCAAAAATGAAACGAAAATTTACGAAAGTTAAAACACTTAAAGTTGAACAACTTCAATTACATCTATCCTGATCTTATGTGTAATGCCTTTATCAAATCATCAATTTTGGTAAAGAAAATGAAATACCAAGATCAATAGATGTTTGAAATCCCAGATAAGTTAGATAATATATCTAGACAATCTGTTGAAGGAGTGGCTCTTTGAGCATCTTTTACTAAAAATCCCACCTTATACCAACCATGAAATACGACTGAGTCAAGTATTTCAATATGAATTTCATCAACAATTTTCAAAACAAAATTTGCTTTTCATTCATGGAGTATCTTTTTCTTTCTTTCTCTCCATGTGGTGGTAGTTTTCACACTCCTCATTGGGATGTAACTCTTTCCACATCTTTTGAGCATTTTACATTTCATTGACTCCCCCTCAATTGGCTATCAATTATTTAATATATAAGGTATTCAACCAAACCATTGATCTCGAATTCATACTCGACTAAGCAATCAAATATGATAATGACTATACCAAGAGATCATTGAGAGAGAAATTGACTTTGATCACTTAAAAGATGGTTTAATTAACGTAAATGATCATTGCAACATTGAAATATTATGATATCAAAAGCATAATAAATTTCTAAATGCATAAAAGGATGCAATTAAAGTCAATTATGATTTATGCTCAATTAATGTCCTATGTACAAAACATAGATAAAGAACAAAACAAAAACAAAAACAAAACCTAACCTAAGCAAAGGTTTCAAAAAGGTTATTTCAAGGAAAGCATGCCAATTGCTTTACGCAAGTGAATAAAACGTTTTTGATCCAAAGGTTTTGTTAAGATATCAGCTAATTGATCCTCAGTTGAAATATATGACAGTTGAAGAATGTTTGATTCAACTAGCTCTCTAAGAAAATGATATCTAAGTTCAATATGTTTTGTTCTAGAGTGCAACACAGGGTTTTTTGAAATGTTAATAGCACTAGTGTTGTCACATAAAATGGTTACCGAAGATGCTGAAATCCGGAAATCGCTCAACACGCTTTTCATCCAAATCAATTGGGTTGAACAACTTCCTGCAGAAATGTACTCCGCTTCGGCAGTCGAGAGTGCTATGCAATTCTGCTTTTTACTGTGCCATGCAACAAGGCAATGGCCAAGATAGAAGCATGCACCACTCGTGCTTTTCCGGTCATCCACTGATCCAGCCCAATCGGCATCTGAGTATCCAACAATATCCAAAGTCGTTCCCATAGGATACCAAATTCCGAAATTGATTGTACCTTTGATATACCGGATGATCCGTTTCACCGCTTTCAGGTGAACCTCCTTCGGTGCTGATTGATATCTCGCACAAATCCCAACACTGAAGGATATATCCGGGCGACTAGCCGTGAGATATAGTAGACTTCCAATCATACTGCGATACAGTTTCTCGTCTACATTCTCACTATGTGATTCACTTCCAAGTCCCTTATGGCTAGTTCCCATTGGAGTCGGAAAATCCTTAGAATTTTCAAGATCAAACTTTTTGACCAACTCCAGTGCATACTTGGATTGACACAAGTGAATTCCTTCATCGTTTTGTTTAACTTGTAATCCAAGAAAATAATTCAATTCGCCCATCATGGACATCTCAAATTCGCTTTCCATGGTCTCCGCGAATTTAGAAGCATCATTATCTCTTGTTGCTCCAAAAACAATGTCATCGACATAGATTTGAGCAACTATGAAATTGTTTTGATAATGCTTCACAAAGAGAGTCCTGTCAGCTCCCCCTCGAGTGTAGCCCTTTTCCAAAAGGTGCTTTGTCAACCTTTCGTACCATGCTCGCGGTGCTTGTTTCAGACCGTAAAGAGCCTTTTTCAGACGAAAAACATGGTTAGGTAGTTTATGATCCACAAAACCTTTCGGTTGAGCCACATAAACTTCCTCATTTAAAAACCCATTTAAAAAGGCGCTCTTAACGTCCATTTGAAATAATTTGATTTTAAAATGACAAGCTATCGCAAACAATATACGAATGGACTCGAGTCTAGCTACAGGGGCGAAAGTTTCATCAAAGTCTATACCTTCTACTTGAGAGTAGCCTTGAGCAACTAACCTTGCTTTGTTCCTGATGATAGTACCTTCTTCATTTTTCTTGTTCTTGAAGATCCATTTGGTACCTATCACATTGTGTTGCTTCGGAGGCTTCGTTAATTCCCAGACTTTGTTTCGCTCAAATTGATGGAGCTCTTCCTGCATTGCTTTAATCCAGTAGTCATCTTGGAGAGCTTCATCAACATTCCTTGGTTCGATTTGAGATACATAGCATGCAAATCCGCAAACCAATTGTCTCCGTGTTCTAACTCCTTCTTGTGGATCTCCAATGATGTTCGATTCAGGGTGATCCTTGGAGATGCGTAACGTTTGAGGTAGAGGAGTAGGCGGAGGTACACGAGATGATTCCTGCACATCAGATAAACTTGAAGAACCGTTAGATGCATCAACATTATTATCGAAAGAATTGTTAGAAGAAGATGCATTAGCAGGTGTATCATCATCAAGAGAGATATCGAGGGTAGATTTTTCAGATTCAAAGTGAAAAGCTTCATCTACCTTAACATTTATCGATTCTACGATCGTCTTAGATTCTAAGTTAAAAACTCGATATGCTCTGCTGTTTGTAGAATAACCTAAGAAAATCCCTTCGTCACTTCGAGAGTCAAATTTTCCAAGATTCTCACGATCACGTAAAATAAAACACCGACTCCCAAAGATGCGAAAATATTTGATGTTAGGTTTTCTACAAAACCAAAGTTCATATGGTGTATTCAATGTCCCCGGGCGCAAATACACGCGATTAATAACATAAACAGCAGTGTTCACCGCTTCAGCCCAAAAATAAAAAGGTAAGTTCCGGCTGTGAAGCATAACACGTGCCATTTCCTGTACGACCCTGTTTTTGCGCTCGACTACACCATTTTGTTGAGGTGTGTAAGGTGCGGAGAATTCATGTTTAATGCCATTAGAAGTGCAAAAATCAATGAATTTGGAATTTATGAATTCCCCACCTCTATCACTCCTAACTCGAGTAATCCTTTCATTCTTTTCAATCATAATACGATTGCAGATTTCGAGAAAAGAATCAAAGGTATCAGCTTTTTCTTTTAAGAAAGCTACCCAAGTATATCTAGAAAATCATCAACCAACAAGAAAATATACCATTTACCTCCCAGAGATGGTTGACGAGTTGGCCCCATTAAGTCCATATGCAAAAGTTCCAAAGGCCGTTTTGTACCTATGTGGTTCAAGTTCTTGTGTGCAGTCCTAGACTGTTTTCCCTTTTGGCAACCGCCACACACAAGGTTTTGTTCAAAAGAAAGTTTCGGAACCCCCTTGACCACATCTTTGTTTGAAATTCTAGCAAGTTCCTTAAAGTTTATGTGACCTAGCCTTTCATGCCAAAGTGTTTCATTTTTCAAAGATGCTAGGTTACATTTTTCAGAAATCTTAGTAGGAACTACATAACAATTGTTTTCTGATCTAACCCCCTTTAAAAAGAAAGCATGGTTCATGTCAGTTACAGTGCATTTATCAGATGAAAAATTAACTGAATAACCACTATCACAAAGTTGACTTATGCTTATGAGGTTAGTCTTAAGGCCATGAACAAATAACACATTATCTAGAACCGGGCCATCTGGAATAGCTACCGTTCCCTTTCCAACAATTTTGGAAGACCGACCATCTCCGAAAACAACAAGTCCTCCGGAGTTTTTCTCAAATGTTTGAAAACAGTTTTTATCGCCGGTCATATGACGGGAACACCCGCTATCCAGGTACCAAGACGAACTATCATATGCATGCAAGGAAACATTGGTAGCAAGACAGGGAAAATTTCACCTTTGCGCACCCAAACCTTTTTGGAATGCGTCGGTAATGATCGTGAAGTTGATTTCCTAGGTGAGAGCGTCTTGCTTGAAGAATTGCTGCTCCTTGATGATGTCGTCTTGAGCGGTGTACTACCAAGGCTCTTTTCCTTTGAATGAATTGCAGTTGATTTTCGAGGAATAGCCTTTTGGTAGTCATTGCAAGAGGTGCTTGAGGTGTGCGTTTGGCTTCCGTCTTGCAATTTCTTCTTATGTGCCCTGAAATGCCACAACGAAAACATACCTTGGTTCTTGTCGATTCCGAGGAGGATGTAGTAGGTTTGTTGTCGTTGCTTGTCGTGAACACCGGTGTCGGAGGAGGAGATACCGACTGAGGCACAAATACTGTACCACTCGAACTTGGAATGTCTCCAGTTTGAGTGTATCCGAGGCCGAACTTATTTCTTTGACCAAGACCAAGAAGTCTGTCCAACTTACTCCTTCCAGAAGAAAATCTCTTTAAGTCATCCTTCAGTTGGCGTATGGTCTCCGTCATTTCCAATTTTTCCTGTCGAGCCTCGCCGTTGAGCTTCAAGAAGTAATTCGCTTTGTTCACCATATCCATATAATTCTTCTCGAGTTGCTCATTGGACTCTTGAAGGGAAACATTTGTTTTAATCAGATTATCCCTTTCCACTTCAAGATCGGTTGAGAGAGAGGTTACCCTTTTTACTTCTTCTTCGAGATCCTGCAATCTCCCTTTCAACCCCTTGTTTTGCTTAGCCAGTTTCTTTGAATCCCTCAAAAGCTTATGGTAGGCTAGAGCAAAATCTTCACCTTCCGAATCATCTGATTCATCGTCCGTTGCAATCTTTTCAACAGAGGAGTTGGACAGTGAATCGGATGTACTTGCCATTAAGCACATGAAGGGTGAAGATGTAGTGGACGCGTGGAAAGCTGTCGCGTTGTCTTCTTCATCACTTGAGGATGACTCATTTGACGTGGAGTTGTCATCCCAAGTAACGACTTGCATCGCTTTCTTCTTTGCCGGATTCTTGTTGGGACACTCCGTTGCAATGTGGCCGTAGCCTCGACATTTGAAGCACTGAACTTGTCCCTCAGAACTTTTCTTATCCTTTGAGAAGTTCTCTTGCTTTCTTGACTTGTAGCTTGAAGAACCCTTGCCTTTCTTCGACTTTCCGAAGGATGAGTTTTGCTTGAATTTCCCCTTCGAAAGTTGCGGCGAAACTTCCTTGTCAAGAGAGCGAGCTGCTTCTCAAAGTCCTCCATAGAAAGGTTCTCGTCGTCGTCCGAGGAGGATGAATCCGCGTCTTCTTCTTTAGTTGATTTCAATGCGTAACCTGAAGACTTAGAAGAGGATGCCTTTCCAGAAGAATAGTTAGTAGGAAAAGTCATTTCATAAGTTTGTAAAGCACCTACTAATTCTTCTACACGCATTTCGTCCGGGTGTTTAATTGTTTCAATGGCTGCGACCTTCGGGCGAAATCGTTCAGGAAGAGTTCTTAGAATTTTTCTTACAACTTTAAATTCTGGAATCTTCTCTCCCAAGTTAGCACATGAGTTTACGATGTCTTGCAATCGTGTGTAATAGTCAGTGAAAGATTCATTCTCTGCCATAGAGATAGAGTCAAACTTGCTCGTGAGCATTTGCAGTTTCTGAATCTTCACTAAGTTAGTTCCCTCATGCGTAACTTGAAGAACATCCCAGATTTCTTTCGCAGTCTCACATGCCGAGACGCGAGAGAACTCAGTTTGTGACAAAGCATTAAATAGAGCATTAATTCCTTTGCCATTGTAAGAAGATAAGTCTATCTCTTCCTTGGTCCATTTCGACCTAGGTTTTAAGGTGCGAACATCATCTAAAATTTCAGTTGGATTAGACCATCCTAATTCAATTGATTGCCACACCCTTTCGTCGATGGAAATTAAAAAGGCTTTCATCCGTACTTTCCAGTACGCATAATTTGTTCCATCAAAGAAAGGGGGTCGATTGATGTTTCCACCTTCAACCATTGTTTACAACCCTATTCCCGCTCTGATACCACTTGTTGGGTTAGGTTAATGGATCTAAATAGGGAAAAAAACACCTAGAGGGGGGTGAATAGGTGTAAACAATAAACACTCAAAAAATCATTGCGCGATAAAACCCAATGCGGAAAAATAAAAGAACACGCAAGATTTTTACGTGGAAAAACTCCAAACCGGAGTAAAAAACCACGGGACCGATAACACGGCGAAATCCACTAGAATTAACACACGTACAAGGTGATATAACGTACTCACAGACGACTCAACCTTTTACCATACGCTCCTAGTAGATCTTCCCGCTCGCTCCACGACGCTTCTCGAATCCACGATCCGCGCCCAACGCTGAATCCACAGCGTCCAACGTCGAGTCCACGACGTCCAACCGAATCCACGGTCTTCACCCAATGGCACGCTTCGAATCCACGAACGTACCTCGCTCCGAATCCACGAGAGCGGTTGCACCTTGAATCCACAAGGCCACGCGAGTCCACGCGCCGATTTTGGGGTAAATCGTTGTTTGTTTGGGTGGTGATGATCCGCCGAATACTTAGATTATAAGATAGATCGGAAATACCATCTAAGTATTCATTGATTTGATTCTACTCAAGAATGTGAGTATGGAAAAACCTAGAATCAAACTAATCAATATAGATGAAGAACCATAGAATGAATCTAATGATTTCCGTTCTTCTCTATATGTGGATCTAAGGCCGTATAAAATGATATTTGATAATGACGGCTCTATTTGGATGCCCTAGAAATGAATATAGGGCTATTTATAGGTTAGAAACCCTAGGAAGAATATTCGGATCAAAAACAGCCTTTTCTGGAAAGAAATCCGACGGCGATCCGGATTGGATTTGACGATCCGGATTGCAGAAGCACAAATGACGGTTTCCAGAAAATTGCTTGTTCGGGATCCGGATCGTAGTCCCCGATCCGGATCGTTCATACAGTTTTACCAAAACATCATGTTCGGGATCCGGATTGCAATTCTGATCCGGATCGTTCAAGCAAACAGGTAAAACTTTGTTCGGGATCCGGATCATGGAATGCTGCGATCCGGATTGAACCAGTGTATGAACGAACACCCTTCGGGATCCGGATTGAGCCCGATCCGGATCCTGAACATGTCCCATGTCCAGTTTTTGATGATTAAGCAATTAAAACCTCTTCCAGGTGTTTCTACACTATAAGAAGTATTCGGATCATCAAAATTCTTTAGTTAAACGTACCTGATCCTTTTGAATTCTTCTTTCTTGAGATTGAGGTATATGATCCAAAGTTTCTTCATCTTCAATCTTCAAGACTTAAACATTCACGAAATACGCCAACTCAAATTCCGTAACAATCCGAGTGACGATTGCATCGCCTTCTTCTTTACGGATTCTTGTTAGGGGAATTCTGTTGAGATTGTGACCGTAGCCACGGCATTGAAGATTGGATTTGTTAAGTCCTCCAAGTTCTTCTTGTCCTTTGAAAACTCTCTTGCTTCTTAACGTAAAAGGCTTGAAGATCCCTTGCCTTTCTGACTTTACGAAGGATAAGGTTTGCTTTTGAATTACCTCTTTAAAAGTTTCGGCAAAAATTTTCTCGTTCAAGAGTGCAAGTTGTTCTCAAATACTCCACGTTGATAGATTTCTAATCAAACGTTCGGGGAGGAAGAATACGAGTCTTCTTCAGTTGTGTTTTCAATGCAAAGCTTGAAAACTTAGAAGAAGATGGCTTTTCAGAAGAATAGTTAGTAGGAAAAGTCATTTCATAAGTTTGAAGTGCACCAAACTAATTCTTCTACACGATTTCATCCCGACGTGAACCAGTGTTGTACTGTTCAAATGGCCGCAACCTTAGGGCGAAATCTTCAGCGAAACCACTAGGAAGAGTCCTTAACATTTCTTACAACTTTAGATCGAATTTTCCTCCCAAGTTAGCACATGTAGAATGTAGAACATCCCGATTTCATTCGCAGTCTAACATGCCGAGACGCACGAGAGAATTCGTGTTTGCGACAAAAGCCATAAAATAAGGCGTTAATTCCTTTGCCATTGTAAGAAGATGCATCAATTTCTTCCTGGTCCATTTCGGACCTAGGTTTGTGGTGTTCACGCCCCGGGCGGGTCAAACGCACGGAAGAAGAGCCACGAATGCTCCCAGGGCAGCGTAATATTTTTTTTAGTGCGTGCACAGACCCGCGCATCTACAAATCACTCTGCAAACGGGCAGAGTCTCCTTTGTATATGCACGGCGTCATGACTACATAATGCATCAGTACAGCTTTAACCACACTAGATCAAGGCACAGGGGAACATTCACCATGCAAAACATAATCCTATCTACTCTCTACTTAGAAAATGGCCCCGGACTATTTTTAAAAGGATAAATAACCACAGAGTTTTGAAAGCGGCGCCTACCCGACGCCGATGGTTTTAAAATCCGTTTCAAGCCACATAATCCACAGGTGTTTTTTATAAACGGCCCCACCCGATGCATGATTTTTGTTAAAAACCATTTTCGGCAATCACATAAAATCACAAGGTTTAAAAACGGTGCCCACTCGACACCCACGTTGTAAATCGGTTTTTCGCAAAAACGGTTTTTCCTCAGTTTTTGTTTTCGTGTTCAACGGCCAAGTAAAGAAAAGGAGGAAAGACATTCATTCAATAATTATAAAAGAAACAGGCAACACCACGTCGAACCCAGGGG
>JAQOTM010000117.1:176557-216315 GCA_029168755.2 Tillandsia fasciculata | reverse complement strand
GGGAGTCCTGCTCCACTTGACGAGTCTCAAATTCGAAGGCGCCATTTACAATTCTTTATCTTAAGCAATTTGTTTGTCTTGCTTATTAACTAAGTTTTAGCTCTATCTTGAGCAATTTGCTTGTCTTACTTATAATCACTTTTCATCCCTTACCCTAGGTCTTGCCACACGGGTAACCAGAGTCTCCTGGACTCGTTCACATTTTACTTTCTTTGTTTAACTTAAATTGAAGTTAAAGTTATTGTCCATTTACCCGGACACCCTATGACCTTCTAGGGTTATATTTGTTTTATTCTTTAACCTTGGGGTCTTATCCCTCTTTTCTGATTCCTTACTGAATCCTAGAGTTAACTTAACTCTATTTTCGATTTCACTTTTAACTTAGAGTTATCCTGACTCTAATTCCTTGTCTGTGAGTTTAAATCCTCTGGATCACTTTAGGTTCCCTTTACCTAAGTTCCATATTATACTCATCCTAGAGTCCCTTGACTCTATGTTGATCACTGGTTCACCTTAGGTTATCTTTACCTAAGTTCAATGTCATACTCATCCTAGAGTCCTTGACTCTATATTGATTACTCTATCTAGTGTCCTTAGGTTATCACCTAAGACAATGCCACTCGTCCAATCCTAGGATAATTCCTAAGTTTTGATGTCACTCAGTGAACCCTGAAACTAGGTTTTCTCCTAGTCTTACTACCAACATGTTCCCTTTCCTTATGTCACATGATTCCTAGGGTTATACCCTAACATGATCACAATCATAGATAGCTAATCATTTTCATGCATGCCATTATTTTCATCTCATTCATAAAAATAATAATTACTTCTACGCATGCATATTCATCATATATCTTGGGCAACCAACAGTTGCACTTTTCCTCTGTGTCCATCTACACAGGCACATTTATTCCTCTATCTCTGGCAACCAACAGTTGCACTTTTCATCTGTATCCATCTACACAGGCAATCATAATCATAATTACCTAACGCCTCTAACAGGCTACTATCATGCTTCGAATTGAAAAGCAAAGGAGCAAGGGGAGAGGTCACCCCTTTTCGGCAGAATTCCCCACCTTGTAGCGTCCCCAATTGCTTGTAGACACTTGCAATTGGTCTCCGCGCGATTCCACTTGTTCCCTCAAGCTTGCACGCAAAACGGTGCACACCTTGAGTCCGCACGCAAAACGGTGTACGTCCACCAAACCTGTGCGCAAAACGAAGCACGTTATTAAATTAATAACCCACACGTAAAATGGTGCGCGCCACTTTAACCGGCACGCAAAACCATGCGCGACAACGCGACCTGCACGCGAAACGGTGCACGTACCTCAAATCTGCACGCAAAACGGTGCACGTCTGACTGTAGGGTTGCACGCAAAACGGTGCACATCTTTTTCCTAGCCTGCATAAAAAACGATGCAAACCATTAGATTCTACACGCAAAACGGCGCGCATTGATCCAACCCGCACGCAAAACGGAGCACGTACCCCGTATGGGCACGCAAAACGGTGCACACCCCACTGTAGGGTTGCACGCAAAACGATGCATACTTTTCGGACCCTGCACGCAAAACGAGGCGTATTGTTAGAGTCTGCACGCAAAACGGTGCCCGTTAGTCCAATCTGCACGCAAAACGGAGCACGTACCTCGGGTGGCACGCAAAACGGTGCATGTTCCTTTTCCAACTCTGCACGCAAAACGGTGCATTTCCCGAGCCTACGCCCAAAACTGCGCATACTTGTCGAATCCGCACGCAAAACGGTGCATATCCCCACGAGCGGCACGCAAAACGAGGCGCGCCCAAAATGCCCGCGAAACTCGCGCAGTAAAACGGCACAGTAAAACTTGGGTCCCTAACACGCACGTGGGCAAAGGGGTCAAATCCAAAGTCCAAAAGGAAATGTAGAAACTGTGCCAAAAATACCGCAAGAACGACACACGGGGCCTACCTTGTCAATGCCG
Organism: Tillandsia fasciculata; assembly: GCA_029168755.2. Lineage (NCBI taxonomy): Eukaryota > Viridiplantae > Streptophyta > Magnoliopsida > Poales > Bromeliaceae > Tillandsia > Tillandsia fasciculata. Next base: position 214,349 of record JAQOTM010000117.1, on the reverse strand, counting down.
TGACGCCCATCGTGTCCATTAGCCTTTTTGGAGCAACTTGCGCGCTCCACGGAGTCCACGGCGTGCTCGTGCGCCCTCGAAGACCCCGGCGAAAATCGCCTTCTCCCTCTCCCGCGCGCTCGGGTGAAGCCAAAAGGGGAAAGGAAAAAAGGAGGAAGAATGGAGCGATTTGGGCCTTTATAGGCCATTTCGGACTTTCGGGCGCACCCTTTCGGGCGCCCGAAAGTTTCCGGGCGGCTACAGTAACCGGCCCGCCGCGGTCTACGCGTCCACGCCTGCGCCAGCTCAGCGCCACGTCACCACGCTCGGCCAACGATGGAGGCGACACGTGGCCCGGACCCGTGCACCGCGACCAACGAACAGCGGCGGCCAATGGGAGGCCGCCACGTGGACCGCACCCACGCTGCTCTGACGCCCGCCGCAGCGTCGCGTCGCATCAGCGCGTCGCGTCGCGCTGACCGACCAATGGGAGGCCGACACGTGGCCTGTCCCCGCTGACGCCGCTACAGTGCCCCGCGTCTTCCCCGCGCACGCCTGCGCCCTCGGTCAGAGCGGCCAATGGTAACGCGACACGTGGCGGTCTTCACCTACCACGCTCGCCTCGGGCCGCGCGCCACAGCGCGTCCCGCGTGATGCCGTGCCTCGGGATTCGCGCTCGTTGCTCGGGATCCGTGCCGACTGCCTCGGGATCCGTGCCCACACTCGGGATTCGGCGTGCTACAGTAACATTCGGGCGCACACAGTAATTTCCGGGCGCAACCTCAATCCGGTCCGGGCTGCTACAGTAACCGGTTTGCTACAGTGCTCAACCCGGTTCACTGCAGCCCGAAAGCCCGCTGCTACAGTACTTTCCGGGCGCCCGGAACTCACTTTCGGGCGCCCGAAACTTGGGCCAAAGCCCAGTTTCGCCCGTTTTCGTCCGTTCTCGCCCGTTCTTCGCCCGTTTCGCTCAAATTTGACAGGCAGCCACAGTTTAACTTAATTTACCTCATGGTACTTAAACTTTTCAGTTTGGACCCTTTTTGATTTGCCAAAAGTCCCACTGTCTTGAATTCGCTGGCGGAGCCCGTTCTCTCAATCCGGGTGTCCGATCAACGCGAAACTTTTACTGTGGCCTTAAAACATATTTACGGAGCTCCCGTAATTTTCTCAGAATTTTCCGAGACTGTGAATTTTCCACTTACAATCTGGGCCCACTTTCTCATATAAGATTTCAGATATCTTATTTTAATCCCGATTTGGGCCCAATTCATTTCCAGGTCATCCTGTACTTTTCTAACTCAATAAAATAGTATTTCATACCATTTTATTTACATTTATTATATTCCAAATTCCGGTTCACTACATTCTACCCCCCTTAAAATAAGTTTCGTCCTCGAAACTTGAGTCACACCTCGACTCCTACTCAATCAAGAGGGGGAAACTTGCCCTCACTATCGGGCTCACTGAACCTCGTGACCGGCATTACACTGCCTGCTCGCCCACAATTACACGAGCAGCTCATTCCTGGATCCCTATCTCAACTCAGGGACAACTCAGACCTGGTGTCTGGCCACTTTCCCCAAGTAGGTGAGAGACACATTTGTGTACTTGCTCTCTCAATTGCCACGAACGACCAAATCTTTTCTTGCGAAATCTTCTCTTCTTTAATTCGCCATCATTTTTTTCACAATAAGGTTGCATCTGCAACTAATTACATTTACCGCATTTTTCGGTCGCTCTGCTGCCTAATGCGGAGGGCAAAGGCCAATCCACAGTTCTCAGCCATCACACACGCTACAAGCGCTCCATGTCCACGGGTTATCAGCTAACCCGATATCTTCGGACTACTAATAGGTCCACAGACCACGGTCCAATAGGGCCTATAGCCCAAAGCTAATCCAACACTGTGCAACGGCTCCCACTAGCCCACAGATCCAAACGTCACACGGGTAGATCCTCACTTAGGATTACTACACTCCCACTAGGAGCTACAGCCATCATCGCCACTCACGTCATCGCCACTCATTGGCGGCATCGCTCTGGTCAATCATCACTAGCACTATCCTCACTTAGGATTACTACACCAACACTCCCACTAGGAGCTACAGTATCACAACCTCAAATCGCCATCACTGCATCGCCACTCTGCATCGCCCCTCACTGGGCGGCATCAATCATCACTAGCACTAGCCTGGTCAAATCACCCTCTCTGTGTACTAGCCTCAAGGCTCACACGTGGCATTCCACGTCTCCGGGTTATCGCTCGGACTACCGCCCCGACCAAATCTCTATCATGCCCTGCCATCAGGTCTCGGGCCGCTGTCTCTCACAGCGACTGCGCCTGCCCACTGGGCTACAGGCCCACAGTCCACAAACATGGTCCAGGCACGGATCGTCCCCAAGCGAACCCGCTAATCGTCGCCACGCGACCACTATGCTCACTGAGCAAAATCAACTAACAAGTCGTCAATCCACGACCCGAACTCTCTATCAACTCTGGCCACACTGGGCAAAGGCTAACGTGCCACCTCATCAGCTCTCTCTGGCTAAATGATACTTGTGCTCCATGAGCACCCAACGGGTGGGCGTCCCACGCCCCCACGCTAACTCGCGAAAATCCAGTGCTAAGCGATTTGCTTAAGCACCCCTACGGCTCTTGTGCAACTCTCCCAACTGGGTCGAGGCACCACAATAACTGTTCACCAACTCTGGTGATTAACACGCGAATCCTGCGGTGGCAACCCTTGCCATTATGCCGATCCCTCAAACCGGCGCCACAAAACTCCCGCTTACTTGCGAGGTTTTCGAATCTCGAAACCTACCCTGGGTCTTACCAGCCCCACTATGCGGCACTCAGCCATGAAGACATGCCACACAGTCACTACCGTCATCAGGGCGAACTTTCGCCACTAGGCCCATAAGTCTTTCTTGCCCTAACCTTTAGGACACAGCAACTTGGCTCTCGCAACAAAGCGATCACCGGCGTTTCATGAGTCGGTCTCTCACTGGACCTCATCAACTATACTTTGCCGGCAAACCAGCTGACACAAGCTTACGGCATCTTTCACAGAAGGTGCAGGGTGCGCCGACAAGGGTTCGGCGGCCACCTGCCACACTCTCTACTGTTGCCTCTTAGCTTGGTCTATTTCCCATTTTCTTAAGGTAATGACACTCGCCCATCTAGGCGACGTAATCCGCTTCCCTGCCGGCGGAAAACCTCCGCTTATCGGCAAGAAGCATCGGTCTGCTGCTGGACCACATCAACAAGAGTGGTCACCTGACACCGCAGCTCGTGTACCTTGTTTGACCCCGAGCCCTCCCGTGACTCGAGTCAAAATCGGTGCGCTTTCCTATGTGGTGTCATCGTCAATATGCACACCACAACGAAACAACCAGCCCAAATTTAACCATTTGAGCTACGCGCAACCCGTATACCGCAAGGAAGACTCGTCGACTCAATCATGCGAAAGTATAGGAGGGTACTACTTTTCATCTCCAACATTACGTTGTCGGCCGCCAACATAATATCCGAAGAATGAAAGCTCGTCGCCCTCGATCAGTCCCAACATCCTTTTTGGGAACAACAATAACCAATCAGTACTTTCGCCTAATAATCCGCACGCTCTCTCGTGCTAATCCCTAGGGTCTCCCTAAGGTTGCTAACCACCTAGGACTATTCCTAGGCTCTGATACCACTCTAATCTGTCACGACCCGGGACCGAAAATTTTTACGGTTCGGGCACGCCGACAGACCCGCCAATCGGGCACGACCTCTCGCTACCCGAAAGGAACGGTAACAACCATCTCGAATCAAAACAATGTGTAAGATGAGATATAATATCAGAGTAAATTACTACTAATTAAAACTTTCATTCAATAACAAATAGTTAAAGCGGAAATGAAAGCACGATATGAATGAACCATAATAAACTTTATTACATTTTACAACTCTCAACTTGCAATTAAATAATATTACAATCTTTTCCTCACCATACATGGTTCACTCGAAACATAAAAGAAAGGTACCTCTGCTAGACCCTCTAGGTCACTATGCTGCTGGGCTCTTGCCCCTGACGTATGCCTCGCCGTCTGCATCTGAACCGTCTCGACCGCTGCATCCAAAGCTGAACCTGTGGGGGGGGGGGGTCACCCAAGGGGTGTGAGAACTTTCGAGCGAGTTCCCAGTGGGTTCAACCACCGAGAAGAAATGTCCTACACCACTTGGTCCAATGGAAGCAACAATAATAGTGCTAGGAAACTAAATCCTCAATGTCAAACTGCAGCTATGCAATGTACCAGGTCACTACACTATCTGTGTAAAACCAACTACCCAGCACTAATCCGACTAGCCACACTAGGCTGCTAAGCACCAACTCGGCCACTATGCCGCTGTATACAGGGTTCAACTAACCCGGCCACCTTGGCCACTCTATTTTCTTTGTTCTTTAGATTCTGGTGCTTTAGTTCAAGTTAACCCTCAGAAATCCTTATCCAACGGGCCCGAGCCCGGTAGTCCTGCTACCATAAGATAAGGTTTCTAAGGTTGCCGATAACACCCGCAAGTGTTACCCCGTCCTACGAAGTAAATGTGCTCTTCGGACCACCTTCATCGGGGAGGGGGCTTCCCTCGTGTCCGGAATGATGCACCGGGGAAAGGGCAAGCCCTTTACGTCCCACAGAGCCACATTTCAACCTTCGAAGGCACGCCCGTTTTATTATCTTTGTATTTCAGTTACTTTGTCCTACGGCTGAAGCGTCCTGAACGGGCTACTGCCCGGGAGAGGGATTAACCGCCCGTACCTCCAACCTGGGCTAGCTTCACCGAGGATTTTCATGTTCTCTTTCTTTCTTTTCTTTTCACTTTAGTTCTTAGCCTCTTTGCTTTTGAACACTTGCTTTACTTTTCTTTCTCACTCGAGCCTTCAGCTCACATTGCCACTGGCAATTATCACCGCTCTTTCCTTTGAGCATTTAGCACTTTGCTTTCACTTTAAGCCTTCCGAAAGTACCTCGTCCGACGGGTCACTGCCCAGGGAGTCCTGCTCCACTTGACGAGTCTCAAATTCGAAGGCGCCATTTACATTCTCTTTATCTTAAGCAATTTGTTTGTCTTGCTTATTAACCAAGTTTTAGCTCTATCTTGAGCAATTTGCTTGTCTTGCTTATTAATCACTTTTCATCCCTTACCCTAGGTCTTGCCACACGGGTAACCAGAGTCTCCTGGACTCGTTCACATTTTACTTTCTTTGTTTAACTTAAATTGAAGTTAAAGTTATTGTCCATTTACCCGGACACCCTATGACCTTCTAGGGTTATATTTGTTTTATTCTTTAACCTTGGGGTCTTATCCCTCTTTTCTGATTCCTTACTGAATCCTAGAGTTAACTTAACTCTATTTTCTGTTCCACTTTTAACTTAGAGTTATCCTGACTCTAATTCCTTGTCTGTGAGTTTAAACTCCTCTGGATCACTTTAGGTTCCCTTTACCTAAGTTCCATATTATACTCATCCTAGAGTCCTTGACTCTATGTTGATCACTGGTTCACCTTAGGTTATCTTTACCTAAGTTCAATGTCATACTCATCCTAGAGTCCTTGACTCTATATTGATCACTCTATCCAGTGTCCTTAGGTTATCACCTAAGACAATGCCACTCGTCCAATCCTAGGATAACTCCTAAGTTTTGATGCCACTCAGTGAACCCTGAAACTAGGTTTTCTCCTAGTCTTACTACCAACATGTTCCCTTTCCTTATGTCACATGATTCCTAGGGTTATACCCTAACATGATCACAATCATAGATAGCTAATCATTTTCATGCATGCCATTATTTTCATCTCATTCATAAAAATAATAATTACTTCTACGCATGCATATTCATCATATATCTTGGGCAACCAACAGTTGCACTTTTCCTCTGTGTCCATCTACACAGGCACATTTATTCCTCTATCTCTGGCAACCAACAGTTGCACTTTTCATCTGTATCCATCTACACAGGCAATCATAATCATAATTACCTAACGCCTCTAACAGGCTACTATCATGCTTCGAATTGAAAAGCAAAGGAGCAAGGGGAGAGGTCACCCCTTTTCGGCAGAATTCCCCACCTTGTAGCGTCCCCAATTGCTTGTAGACACTTGCAATTGGTCTCCGCGCGATTCCACTTGTTCCCTCAAGCTTGCACGCAAAACGGTGCACATCCCTTGAGTCCGCACGCAAAACGGTGTACGTCCACCAAACCTGTGCGCAAAACGGAGCACGTTATTAAATTAATAACCCACACGTAAAATGGTGCGCGCCACTTTAACCGGCACGCAAAACCATGCGCGACAACACGACCTGCACGCGAAACGGTGCACGTACCTCAAATCTGCACGCAAAACGGTGCACGTCTGACTGTAGGGTTGCACGCAAAACGGTGCACATCTTTTTCCTAGCCTGCATAAAAAACGATGCAAACCATTAGATTCTACACGCAAAACGGCGCGCATTGGTCCAACCCGCACGCAAAACGGAGCACGTACCCCGTATTGGCACGCAAAACGGTGCACACCCCACTGTAGGGTTGCACGCAAAACGATGCATACTTTTCGGACCCTGCACGCAAAACGAGGCGTATTGTTAGAGTCTGCACGCAAAACGGTGCCCGTTAGTCCAATCTGCACGCAAAACGGAGCACGTACCTCGGGTGGCACGCAAAACGGTGCATGTTCCTTTTCCAACTCTGCACGCAAAACGATGCATATTTCCCGAGCCTACGCCCAAAACTGCGCATACTTGTCGAATCCGCAAGCAAAACGGTGCATATCCCCACGAGCGGCACGCAAAACGAGGCGCGCCCAAAATGCCCGCGAAACTCGCGCAGTAAAACGGCACAGTAAAACTTGGTCCCTAGCACGCACGTGGCCAAAGGGGTCAAATCCAAAGTCCAAAAGGAAATGTAGAAACTGTGCCAAAAATACCGCAAGAACGACACACGGGGCCTACCTTGTCAATGCCGTGACGCCCATTGTGCCCATTAGCCTTTTTGGAGCAATTCGCGCGCTCCACGGAGTCCACGGCGTGCTCGTGCGCCCTCGAAGACCCCGGCGAAAATCGCCTTCTCCCTCTCCCGCACGTTTGGGTGAAGCCCAAAAGGGGAAAAAGGAGGAAGAATGGAGCGATTTGGGCCTAAATAGGCCATTTCCGGACTTTCGGGCGCACCCTTTCGGGCGCCCGAAAGTTTCCGGGCGGCTATAGTAACCGGCCCGCCGCGGTCTACGCGTCCACGCCTGCGCCAGCTCAGCGCCACGTCACCACGCTCGGCCAACGATGAGGCGACACGTGTCCCTGGACCCGTGCACCGCGACCAACGAACAGCGGCGGCCAATGGGAGGCCGCCACGTGGACCGCACCCACGCCTGCTCTGACGCCCGCCGCAGCGTCGCGTCGCATCAGCGCGTCGCATCGCGCTGACCGACCAATGGGAGGCCGACACGTGGCCTGTCCCCGCTGACGCCGCTACAGTGCCCGCGCGTCTTCCCCGTGCACGCCTGCGCCCTCGGTCAGGGCGGCCAATGGTAACGCGACACGTGGCGGTCTTCACCTGCCACGCTCGCCTCGAACCGCGCGCCACAGCGCGTCCCGCGCGATGCCGTGCCTCGGGATTCGCGCCCGTGCCTCGGGATCCGTGCCGACTGCCTCGGGATCCGTGCCACTCGGGATTCGGGCGCTGCTACAGTAATATTCGGGCGCACACAGTAATTTCCGGGCGCAACCTCAATCCGGACCGGGCTGCTACAGTAACCGGTTCGCTACAGTGCTCGAACCCGGTTCACTGCAGCCCGAAAGCCCGCCTGCTACAGTACTTTCCGGGCGCCCGGAACTCACTTTCGGGCGCCCGAAACTTGGGCCAAAGCCCAGTTTCGCCCGTTTTCGTCCGTTCTCGCCCGTTCTTCGCCCGTTTCCGCTCAAATTTGACGGGCAGCCACAGTTTAACTTAATTTACCTCATGGTACTTAAACTTTTCAGTTGGGACCCTTTTTGATCTGCCAAAAGTCCCACTGTCGTTGAATTCGCTGGCGGAGCCCGTTCTCTCAATCCGGGTGTCCGATCAACGCGAAACTTTCACTGTGGCCTTAAAACATACTTACGGAGCTCCCGTAATTTTCTCAGAATTTTCCGAGACTGTGAATTTTTCACTTACAATCTGGGCCCACTTTCCATATAAGATTCTAGATATCTTATTTTAATCCCGATTTGGGCCCAATTCATTTCCAGGTCATCCTGTACTTTTCTAACTCAATAAAATAGTATTTCATACCATTTTATTTACATTTATTATATTCCAAATTCCGGTTCACTACATTCTACCCCCCTTAAAATAAGTTTCGTCCTCGAAACTTGAGTCACACCTCGACTCCTACTCAATCCAGAGGGGAAAACTCTGCCCTCACTATCGGGCTCATTGAACCTCGTGACCGGCATCACATTGCCTGCTCGTCCACAATTACACGAGCAGCCCATTCCTGGATCCCTATCTCAACTCAGGGACAACTCAGACCTGGTGTCTGGCCACTTTCCCCAAGTAGGTGAGAGACACATTTGTGTACTTGCTCTCTCAATTGCCACGAACGACCAAAGTTTTTTCTTGCGAAATCTTCTCTTCTTTAATTTCGCCATCATTTTTTTCACAATAAGGTTGCATCTGCAACTAATTACATTTACCGCATTTTTCGGTCGCTCTGCTGCCTAATGTGGAGTGCAAAGGCCAATCCACAGTTCTCAGCCATCACACCCGCTGCAAGCGTTCCATGTCCACGGGTTATCAGCTAACCCGATACTTCGGATTACTAATAGGTCCACAGACCACGGTCCAATAGGGCTATAGCCCAAAGCTAATCCACACTGTGCAACGGCTCCCACTCTAGCCCACAGATCCAAACGTCACACGGGTAGATCCTCACTTAGGATTACTACACCAACACTCCCACTAGGAGCTACAGTATCACAACCATCACCTTCGCCACTCACTGGGCGGCATCGCCACTCATTGGCGGCATCGCCCTCACTGGGCGGCATCAATCATCACTAGCACTATGGCCTCACTTAGGATTACTACACCAACACTCCCACTAGGAGCTACAGTATCACAACCATCAAACCTTCGCCACTCACTGGGCGGCATCGCCACTCATTGGCGGCATCGCCCCTCACTGGGCGGCATCAATCATCACTAGCACTATGGCCTGGTCAAATCACCCTCTCTGTGTACTAACAGCCTCAAGGCTCACACGTGGCATTCCACGTCTCCGGGTTATCGCTCGGACTACCGCCCCGACCGAATCTCTATCATGCCCTGCCATCAGGTCTCGGGCCACTGTCTCTCACAGCCGACTGCGCCTACCCACTGGGCTACAGGCCCACAGTCCATAAACATGGTCCAGGCACGGATCGTCCGCAAGCGAACCCGCCAATCGTCGCCACGCGACCACTATGCTCCACTGAGCAGAAATCCACAACTAGCCGTCAATCCACGATCCGAACTCTGTATCGACTCTGGCCACATGGGCAAAGGCTAACGTGTCATCTCATCAGCTCTCTCTCTGGCCAAATGATACTTGTGCTTCATGAGCACCCAACGGGTGGGCATCCCACGCCCCTCACGCTAACTCGCGAAAATCCAGTGCTAAGCGATTTGCTTAAGCACCCCTACGGCTCTTGTGCAACTCCCCCAACTGGGTCGAGGCACCATAGTAACCGTTCACCAACTCTGGTGATTAACACGCGATTCCCGCGGTGGCAACCCTTGCCATTATGCCGATCCCTCAAACCGGCGCCGTAAGACTCCCGCTTACTTGCGAGGTTTTCGAGTCTCGAAACCTACCCTGGGTCTTACCAGCCCCACTATGCGGCACTCAGCCATGAAGACATGCCACACAGTCACTACCGTCATCAGGGCGAACTTTCGCCACTAGGCCCATAAGTCTTTCTTGCCCTAACATTTAGGACACAGCAACTTGGCCCTCGCAACAAAGCGATTACCGGCGTTTCATGAGTCGGTCTCTCACTGGACCTCATCAACTATACTTGGCCGGCAAACCAGCTGACACAAGCTTACGGCATCTTTCACAGAAGGTGCAGGGTACGCCGACAAGGGTTCGGCGGCCACCTGCCACACTCTCTATTGTTGCCTCTTAGCTTGGTCTATTTCCCATTTTCTTAAGGTAATGACACTCGCCCATCTAGGCGACGTAATCCGCTTCCCTGCCGGCGGAAAACCTCCGCTTATCGGCAAGAAGCATCGGTCTGCTGCTGGACCACATCAACAAGAGCGGTCACCTGACATCGCAGCTCGTGTACCTTGTTTGACCCCGAGCCCTCCCGTGACTCGAGTCAAAACGGTGCGCTTTCCTATGTGGTGTCATCGTCAATATGCACACCACAACGAAACAACCAGCCCAAATTTAACCATTTGAGCTACGCGCAACCCGTATACCGCAAGGAAGACTCGTCGACTCAATCATGCGAAAGTATAGGAGGGTACTCCTTTTCATCTCCAACATTACGTTGTCGGTCGCCAACGTAATATCCGAAGAATGAAAGCTCGTCGCCCTCGATCAGTCCCAACATCCTTTTTGGGAACAACAATAACCAATCAGTACTTTCGCCTAATAATCCGCACGCTCTCTCGTGCTAATCCCTAGGGTCTCCCTAAGGTTGCTAACCACCTAGGACTATTCCTAGGCTCTGATACCACTCTAATCTGTCACGACCCGGGACCGAAAATTTTTACGGTTCGGGCACGCCGACAGACCCGCCAATCGGGCACGACCTCTCGCTACCCGAAAGGAACGGTAACAACCATCTCGAATCAAAACAATGTGTAAGATGAGATATAATATCAGAGTAAATTACTACTAATTAAAACTTTCATTCAATAACAAATAGTTAAAGCGGTAATGAAAGCACGATATGAATGAACCATAATGAACTTTATTACATTTTACAACTCTCAACTTGCAATTAAAATAATATTACAATCTTTTCCTCACCATACATGGTTCACTCGAAACATAAAGGAAAGGTACCTCTGCTAGACCCTCTAGGTCACTATGCTGCTGGGCTCTTGCCCCTGACGTATGCCTCGCCGTCTGCATCTGAACCGTCTCGACCGCTGCATCCAAAGCTGAACCTGTGGGGGGGGGGGGTCACCCAAGGGGTGTGAGAACTTTCGAGCGAGTTCCCAGTGGGTTCATCCACCGAGAAGAAATGTCCTACACCACTTGGTCCAATGGAAGCAACAATAATAGTGCTAGGAAACTAAATCATCAATGTCAAACTGCGGCTATGCAATGTACCAGGTCACTACACTATCTGTGTAAAACCAACTACCCAGCACTAATCCGACTAGCCACACTAGGCTGCTAAGCACCAACTCGGCCACTATGCCGCTGTATACAGGGTTCAACCAACCCGGCCACCTTGGCCACTCTATTTTCTTTGTTCTTTAGATTCTGGTGCTTTAGTTCAAGTTAACCCTCAGAAATCCTTATCCAACGGGCCCGAGCCCGGTAGTCCTGCTACCATAAGATAAGGTTTCTAAGGTTGCCGATAACACCCGTAAGTGTTACCCCGTCCTACGAAGTAAATGTGCTCTTCGGACCACCTTCATCGGGGAGGGGGCTTCCCTCGTGTCCGGAATGATGCACCCGGGGAAAGGGCAAGCCCTTTTTCGTCCCACAGAGCCACATTTCAACCTTCGAAGGCACGCCCGTTTTATTATCTTTATATTTTAGTTACTTTGTCCTACGGCTGAAGCATCCTGAACGGGCTACTGCCCGGGAGAGGGATTAACCGCCCGTACCTCCAACCTGAGCTAGCTTCACCGAGGATTTTCATGTTCTCTTTCCTTTCTTTTCTTTTCACTTTAGTTCTTAGCCTCTTTGCTTTTGAACACATGCTTTACTTTTCTTTCTCACTCGAGCCTTCAGCTCACATTGCCACTGGCAATTATCACCGCTCTTTCCTTTGAGCATTTAGCACTTTTGCTTTCACTTTAAGCCTTCCGAAAGTACCTCGTCCGACGGGCCACTGCCCAGGGAGTCCTGCTCCACTTGACGAGTCTCAAATTCGAAGGCGCCATTTACATTTCTTTATCTTAAGCAATTTGTTTGTCTTGCTTATTAACCAAGTTTTAGCTCTATCTTGAGCAATTTGCTTGTCTTACTTATTAATCACTTTTCATCCCTTACCCTAGGTCTTGCCACACGGGTAACCAGAGTCTCCTGGACTCGTTCACATTTTACTTTCTTTGTTTAACTTAAATTGAAGTTAAAGTTATTGTCCATTTACCCGGACACCCTATGACCTTCTAGGGTTATATTTGTTTTATTCTTTAACCTTGGGATCTTATCCCACTTTTCTGATTCCTTACTGAATCCTAGAGTTAACTTAACTCTATTTTCGATTTCACTTTTAACTTAGAGTTATCCTGACTCTAATTCCTTGTCTGTGAGTTTAAACTCCTCTGGATCACTTTAGGTTCCCTTTACCTAAGTTCCATATTATACTCATCCTAGAGTCCCTTGACTCTATGTTGATCACTGGTTCACCTTAGGTTATCTTTACCTAAGTTCAATGTCATACTCATCCTAGAGTCCTTGACTCTATATTGATTACTCTATCTAGTGTCCTTAGGTTATCACCTAAGACAATGCCACTCGTCCAATCCTAGGATAACTCCTAAGTTTTGATGCCACTCAGTGAACCCTGAAACTAGGTTTTCTCCTAGTCTTACTACCAACATGTTCCCTTTCCTTATGTCACATGATTCCTAGGGTTATACCCTAATATGATCACAATCATAGATAGCTAATCATTTTCATGCATGCCATTATTTTCATCTCATTCATAAAAATAATAATTACTTCTACGCATGCATATTCATCGTACATCTTGGGCAACCAACAGTTGCACTTTTCCTCTGTGTCCATCTACACAGGCACATTTATTCCTCTATCTCTGGCAACCAACAGTTGCACTTTTCATCTGTATCCATCTACACAGGCAATCATAATCATAATCACCTAACGCCTCTAACAGGCTACTATCATGCTTCGAATTGAAAAGCAAAGGAGCAAGGGGAGAGGTCACCCCTTTTCGGCAGAATTCCCCACCTTGTAGCGTCCCCAATTGCTTGTAGACACTTGCAATTGGTCTCCGCGCGATTCCACTTGTTCCCTCAAGCTTGCACGCAAAACGGTGCATATCCCTTGAGTCCGCACGCAAAACGGTGTACGTCCACCAAACCTGTGCGCAAAACGGAGCACGTTATTAAATTAATAACCCACACGTAAAATGGTGCGCGCCACTTTAACCGGCACGCAAAACCATGCGCGACAACGCGACCTGCACGCGAAACGGTGCACGTACCTCAAATCTGCACGCAAAACGGTGCACGTCTGACTGTAGGGTTGCACGCAAAACGGTGCACATCTTTTTCCTAGCCTGCATGAAAAACGATGCAAACCATTAGATTCTACACGCAAAACGGCGCGCATTGATCCAACCCGCACGCAAAACGGAGCACGTACCCCGTATGGGCACGCAAAACGGTGCACACCCTACTGTAGGGTTGCACGCAAAACGATGCATACTTTTCGGACCCTGCACGCAAAACGAGGCGTATTGTTAGAGTCTGCACGCAAAACGGTGCCCGTTAGTCCAATCTGCACGCAAAACGGAGCACGTACCTCGGGTGGCACGCAAAACGGTGCATGTTCCTTTTCCCAACTCTGCACGCAAAACGATGCATATTTACCGAGCCTACGCCCAAAACTGCGCATACTTGTCGAATCCGCACGCAAAACGGTGCATATCCCCACGAGCGGCACGCAAAACGAGGCGCGCCCAAAATGCCCGCGAAACTCGCGCAGTAAAACGGCACAGTAAAACTTGGTCCCTAGCACGCACGTGGCCAAAGGGGTCAAATCCAAAGTCCAAAAGGAAATGTAGAAACTGTGCCAAAAATACCGCAAGAACGACACACGGGGCCTACCTTGTCAATGCCGTGACGCCCATTGTGCCCATTAGCCTTTTTGGAGCAACTCGCGCGCTCCACGGAGTCCACGACGTGCTCGTGCGCCCTCGAAGACCCCGGCGGAAATCGCCTTCTCCCTCTCCCGCACGCTCGGGTGAAGCCCAAAAGGGGAAAAAGGAGGAAGAATGGAGCGATTTGGGCCTAAATAGGCCATTTCCGGACTTTCGGGCGCACCCTTTCGGGCGCCCGAAAGTTTCCGGGCGGCTACAGTAACCGGCCCGCCGCGGTCTACGCGTCCACGCCTGCGCCAGCTCAGCGCCACATCACCACGCTCGGCCAACGATGAGGCGACACGTGTCCCTGGACCCGTGCACCGCGACCAACGAACAGCGGCGGCCAATGGGAGGCCGCCACGTGGACCGCACCCACGCCTGCTCTGACGCCCGCCGCAGCGTCGCGTCGCGTCAGCGCGTTGCGTCGCGCTGACCGATCAATGGGAGGCCGACACGTGGCCTGTCCCCGCTGACGCCGCTACAGTGCCCGCGCGTCTTCCCCGTGCACGCCTGCGCCCTCGGTCAGGGCGGCCAATGGTAACGCGACACGTGGCGGTCTTCACCTGCCACGCTCGCCTCGAACCGCGCGCCACAGCGCGTCCCGCGCGATGCCGTGCCTCGGGATTCGCGCCCGTGCCTCGGGATCCGTGCCGACTGCCTCGGGATCCGTGCCACTCGGGATTCGGGCGCTGCTACAGTAACATTCGGGCGCACACAGTAATTTCCGGGCGCAACCTCAATCCGGTCCGGGCTGCTACAGTAACCGGTTTGCTACAGTGCTCAAACCCGGTTCACTGCAGCCCGAAAGCCCACCTGCTACAGTACTTTCCGGGCGCCCGGAACTCACTTTCGGGCGCCCGAAACTTGGGCCAAAGCCCAGTTTCGCCCGTTTTCGTCCGTTCTCGCCCGTTCTTCGCCCATTTCCGCTCAAATTTGACGGGCAGCCACAGTTTAACTTAATTTACCTCATGGTGCTTAAATTTTTCAGTTGGGACCCTTTTTGATCTGCCAAAAGCCCCACTGTCTTTGAATTCTCTGGCGGAGCCCGTTCTCTCAATCCGGGTGTCCGATCAACGCGAAACTTTCACTGTGGCCTTAAAACATACTTACGGAGCTCCCGTAATTTTCTCAGAATTTTCTGAGACTGTGAATTTTTCACTTACAATCTGGGCCCACTTTCCCATATAAGATTCCAGGTATCTTATTTTAATCCCGATTTGGGCCCAATTCATTTCCAGGTCATCCTATACTTTTCTAACTCAATAAAATAGTATTTCATACCATTTTATTTACATTTATTATATTCCAAATTCCGGTTCACTACATCAGCACACTTCAGGTGCTTGTGACTTGAGGTTCGGCCGCTGTTTCAAGTGTGGACAGCCCGGGCACATGCGAGTTACGTGTCCTTCAGAGATAACTATTGCACCTACTTCGGCGTCTGTCCCTACCACTTCCCAGCTACGACCGGGAGCTTCACCGACAGATCTTCAAGGAGATCAAGTTTCATTCCCCCGCCCTTCTGGAGAGAAACAACCGTTGTCGAGTAGTCGGGACGACTTAGCACTGGCGGAGGATTCTACTGTAGCTGACCGAGAGGAAGCAGGTATGATTTACTTTCTGGCATAAGGACTCGTACCTCGTCTATATAGGGGCATCTCTTTTATTTGTAAGAAACGTACATCATTGCATAGGATTAGGAATAGGACTCTCACCTTGTGCACGGAAGGTGTAGATTCCCGAATGCACTCTGCACATGGAGGAGTGCTGTTAGCCCCGCCCGATTTAGATCGAGTCCTGGGTTATGCCAGTAGACCTGTTGGTCCTGAGACAACTGAAGGACTTCTATGTGGTCCTCGGGATGGACTGGCTGGCTCGGTATGTTGCGACTATTGATTGTGCCACAAGAACCGTCACTTTTAGAGAGCCAGACCAGAAAATATTAGTATACCGGGGACGTCAGAGCGCTTTCTTTGCCTCTATAGTTTCGACTTCCCGAGCGAAGCAGAGGATCCGTCAAGGATGTGTAGCCTTTTGGCTAGTGTCGTTGAGAGACCTACGGCGGCGCCGGGACTCGGGGATATCCCTATTGCCCGCGAGTTCCCGAATGTTTTCCCACCTGAGCTGACTAGTATGCCGCCAGATAGGGAGATTGAGTTCGTGATTGACGTAGTTCCAGGAACTGCGCCAATCTCTAAGGCTCCTTACCGGATGGCACCGGCTGAGCTGCGAGAGCTTAAGGCGCTACCCCAGGATTTAATGGATAAGGATTGTATTGGACCAAGTGTGTCGCCTTGGGGAGCGCCGGTGCTATTCGTGAAGAAGAAAGATGGGTCACTTCGACTGTACGTGGATTATAGGGAGTTGAATAAAGTGACCATCAAGAACAAGTACCCTTTGCCGCGCATCAATGATCTTTTTGATCAGCTGCAAGGGTCTTGTGTCTTTTCCAAGATAGATCTGCAATCCGGTTACCACCAGTTGAAGGTGAAGGCCGAGGATATTCCGAAAACGGCATTCAGGTCACGGTACGGGCATTATGGGTTTACAGTTATGCCTTTTGGGCTAACTAATGCCCCTGCCGCATTCATGGATTTAATGAACCGGATCTTCCGACCATACTTGGATCGATTCGTAGTAGTATTCATCGATGATATCTTGGTTTACTCCCGAAGTGATATTGAGCATGAGGAGCACTTAAGAATCGTGCTGCAACTTCTGTGAGAGAAGAAGTTGTATGCCAAGCTAGCGAAGTGCGAATTTTTGCTTCGAGAGGTAGTCTTCTTAGACCATGTGATTTCCGCCGCAAGTGTGGCGGTGGACCCGGCGAAGATTGAGGCAGTCCGGGATTGGCCCCGACCGACTACCGTCTTTGAGGTGCGAAGCTGTTCACACCCCTCACTCGCTTAATGTGTAAAGTGTTGGGTTATAAGTAATTGGATCTAAATAGGGGAAAAAACACCTAGAGGGGGGGTGAATAGGTGTAAACAATAAACACTCAAAAATCGTTGCGCTATAAAACCCAATGCGGAAAGATAAATGAACACGCAAGATTTTTACGTGGAAAAACTCCAAACCGGAGTAAAAAACCACGGGACCGATAACACGGTGAAATCCACTAGAATTAACACACGTACAAGGTGATATAACGTACTCACAGACGACTCAACCTTTTTCATACGCTCCTAGTAGATCTTCTCCGCTCGCTCCACGACGCTTCTCGAATCCACGATCTGCGCCCAACGCTGAATCCACAGCGTCCAACGTCGAGTCCACGACGTCCGACCGAATCCACGGTCTTCACCCAATGGCACGCTTCGAATCCACGAACGTACCTCGCTCCGAATCCACGAGAGCGGTTGCACCTTGAATCCACAAGGCCACGCGAGTCCACGCGCCGATTTGGGGTAAATCGTTGTTTTGGGTGGTGATGATCCGCCGAATACTTAGATCAAAGATAGATCGGAAATACCATCTAAGTATTCATTGATTTGATTCTACTCAAAATGTGAGTATGGAAAACCTAGAATCAAATCAATCAATATAGATGAAGAAACATAGAATAAATCTATTGATTTCCTTTCTTCTCTATATGTGGATCTTTTCTTTTGATATTTATTATCGGCTCTATTCTATTTTCGGATGCCCTAGAAAAATGAATATAGGGTCTATTTATAGGTTAGAAACCATTGGAAGAAGATACGGATCAAAAACAGCCTTTTCTGGAAAGTTTTACCGACGGCGATCCGGATTGGATTTGGCGATCCGGATTGCAGAAGCACAAAAGACGGTTTCCAGAAAAATGCTTGTTCGGGATCCGGATCGTAGTCCCCGATCCGGATCGTTCATACAGTTTTACCAAAACATCATGTTCGGGATCCGGATTGCAAATCCTGATCCGGATCGAGCAAGTAAAAGGTAAAACTAGTGTTCGGGATCCGGATCATGAAATGCTGCGATCCGGATTGAACCAGTGTATGAACAAACACCCTTCGGGATCCGGATTGCAATTCCGATCCGGATCCTGAACATGTCCCATGTCCAGTTTTTGATATTTAAGCAATTAAAATTCTTCCAGGTGTTTCTACACTACAAGAAGTATTCGGATCACCAAAATCTTTAGTTAAACATACCTGATCCTTTTGAATTCTTCTTTCTTGAGATTGAGGTATATGATCCAAGTTTCTTCATCTTCAATCTTCAAGACTTAACATTCACGAAATACGCCAACTCAAATTCCGTAACAATCTCCCCCTTTGGCGGTTTCGTGACAAAACACAAATCCACAAAAGAAAATTCAAAAAGATATTTTTGTTGCTATCACCATACAACAAAAATTTACAATGAGATCCAAAAAATTAAAAACATGAGATAAACTCCTGAAACAGACTCTAGACTTAGACATCTGTAATCTCTGCACAAAGAAATCATTCTTGACAAAAGAAATCGTTAGATACCTCAAGAATTGAAACATACAAAACCAAATACAGAGATAGAGTTTATTCTCATCATGACATTTTAGAATTCAGATATGTAAGAAAATTATAGACAAAAAACAACATATCTT
The DNA here is from genome assembly GCA_029168755.2 of Tillandsia fasciculata. NCBI lineage: Eukaryota > Viridiplantae > Streptophyta > Magnoliopsida > Poales > Bromeliaceae > Tillandsia > Tillandsia fasciculata. The sequence continues at coordinate 195,724 of JAQOTM010000117.1, read as the reverse complement.
CTAGGCATTCAAAAACCAAATGTCACAAAGTGTTAGTCCAATCTCAACTTGTTAGTCATATTACATGCCCAAATAGTTAGTCGAATAGTTAGTAGGGACATGCAACAAATCACAAGATAAGAACCAAACCAAAGTTGAAGTTGAGATCATACTTACCTTGATGTTCACATCATAGTCACACAGTTTTCACATCATCATCATTGTTCAAAGTTTTCTCTAACTCTCTCCCCCTTTTTGTCACAAATAAGCCAAAAATTACAAAACAAAAGAGAGTTTAAACAAGAAATAAACATGAAAGGTGAAAAACCTGCAAAGATCAAAAGAAGATTAGGACAAAGATTTACTCCTGAGAGTCGGAGTCATCAGATGTTGTGCATCCCATTTTAGCAAACAACTTCTTCACTAGTTTCTTCACTGATGAGACTGACTTAGTCAAAGTGACTTGAGAAGCCGTGATGATTTCCAGTTCTTTTTTCACAACTTGAATCTCTCCTTTCATCTCAGTGAACTCAGCAGACATGCGCTCTTGTTCATTGGAGAGTCGTTGTTGTTCTTTAAAAATTGAATTGACTGAAGCATCCTCTTCAGAAGTGGATGGAGGTGCCTGCTGTGGAGGTGGAACAGGAGCTGTGGAAGTAGTTGCTGGTTGTCGAGCTCGTCGGATTGGAGGAGATGGGGGATCATCTTGCTTTGTTGACAAAGACTTTACAATGGTTGTCTCATTTATTGTCCCCAAACTATACATGTAAGAGCTCGCGCTTGTATCCACTTTAAACTTCTTAAGGATGCGCATGATAATCATTGGGTATGGCAGTCGCTCTGTGGGGTGAGAGTGTTCGACATACCGCGTCATCCTATTCCAAATGAGATAAGGAATTTCAGTTTGCTCCCATCAATGCAGTCGGGTTGCCAAGAAGATAAAGAAAAGCATTCTATCCCATCGAAGGACTTTCGTGTTCATATTGGGAAGAATGTTGTAACAGACAATGAAGTTTATGTACTTGTACTCTTTCGAAGTTCTTTGGAGAAAACAGAATTTCCGGTAGACAAAGTTTCCGGAAGCAGATTCCATTGACTACAACTCTCCAGGAGTTGTCGTTGAAGCTTTGAGTCTTGAGTAGTGGATTCCATCAGATCTGGCTTTCATATTAAGCACCTCTCCAATCAGTTGGGGAGTGACTTTGATTTTGATACCTTTAACCACGTATGAAATTCTCGACGTCCGTCCTCATGATCATCAGACTTGCAGCATTTTGATAAAACATTCGAACTGAGTGTGGACAATACCCAGTTGATTCAGGAAAGTTGCAAATTGGACCGAGACCAACTTGATTAAATAAGTCCCAAAGGCTGCAGAGCGTTCCATCATTGGTTTGACATTGACATGTCTCTCACCAATGCATTCTCTTTTCTCAAAATCTTGATTCTCGTGGAGCTAATGAATTCCTGTGGAGGAGGCTGGCTAGCAATAGGTTCGTTAATTGAAATGCCTTGAGCACTGCCTCTTTTCCTTGCACCAGTTTTCATCCTTGTTCCAATTGGTTGGTTCCATGGGGCTTTCCCTTTGTCAGCTGCTGTAGGAGGGGCTTAGTCTTTGAGGCTTCAGCAGGTGCTTTCCTTTTGAGATAATGGGGACATTTCCTCGATCTCGAGGTTATCCCAGTCTATTGAATCCGTCTCCGAATCCGTATCGGAATCATTTTGAGCTCTCTTAGTCCTCTTAGCCTTCTTAGGCTTTGCAGCGTCCTTGACATGGACCATGGCAGCAAGCAAGAAAATATCCAGGTGATCACCATTGCTGATTGCTAGTGAAAAAATGTCCTGTGAAGACCAACTCAAGAACACATGAAAAATTGTCAATTTTGAAAAATTTGAAAAATTGTACCCAAACAATCATAATCATGTAGAGAAGCTAAGAATCAAATTAGTTTTGCAAAAAGAATTTTAAAAATAGATCAATTCCATGATTTTCAAAAATTCCTCTTTTATGCCCTAAAACCGAATTTTTAGAAATCGAAGCCTAAAAATTCGTTAATCAGAGAAACCCAGCATAAAAGCAAAACTAATCTACCCAGAGTTCTTATTTCAAAAGAAATTTGATCAAAAACCATTCACAAACGAAAAAGATCCATGATTTCAACTCACGTTTGAGAAAACAAGAAAAACTGTGAAAAACCGAGATTTTGATCAATAAAACTTACTTGGAATCGAAGAACTTTGAGTTTGGAAGCTCCAAGATGCAAGAAATCTAGAGAGAGAAGCTCTAGAGACTTGAGAACAAAAGATTAGGGTAAAAGAAATCAAATCCTCTTTGTTCTTATAAAAACCCTAGCCGTGATCCGGATCGGATCGAGAATGTGATCCGGATCGGCTACCCGCAGGAAGAATCCTGCGTTCGGGATCCGGATCACTTACCCCGATCCGGATCGGCTTCAACTTTTTCTCCAGAAAAATTTAGAAAAATTCCATAAAATCCAGAAAAAGTATGTAAGCACTTTACCATGTCAACTTTAAACAAAAATCATCGTTTCATACAACAAGAAATAGATTATGCAAAATCTACCAAAAATACTCAAAAATGAAACGAAAATTTACGAAAATTAAAACACTTAAAGTTGAACAACTTCAATTACATCTATCCTGATCTTATGTGTAATGCCTTTATCAAATCATCAATTTTGGTAAAGAAAATGAAATACCAAGATCAATAGATGTTTGAAATCCCAGATAAGTTAGATAATATATCTAGACAATCTGTTGAAGGAGTGGCTCTTTGAGCATCTTTTATCAAAAATCCCACCTTATACCAACCATGAAATACGACTGAGTCAAGTATTTCAATATGCATTTCATCAACATTTTTAAAACAAAAATTTGCTTTGCATTCATGGAGTATCTTTTTCTTTCTTTCATTTTCTCCATGTGGTGGTAGTTTTCACACTCCTCATTGGGATGTAACTCTTTCCACATCTTTTGAGCATTTTACATTTCTTTGACTCCCCCTCAATTGGCTATCAATTATTTAATATATAAGGTATTCAACCAAAAATTGATCTCGCATTCATACTCGACTAAGCAATCAAATATGATAATGACTATACCAAGAGATCATAGAGAGAGAAATTGACTTTGACCACTTAAAAGATGGTTTAATTAACGTAAATGATCATTGCAACATTGAAATATTATGATATCAAAAGCATAATAAATTTCTAAATGCACAAAAGGATGCAATTAAAGTCAATTATGGTTTATGCTCAATTAATGTACTATGTATAAAAACATAGATAAAGAACAAAACAAAAACAAAAACAAAACCTAACCTAAGCAAAGGTTTCAAAAAGAGATTATTTCAAGGAAAGCATGCCAATTGCTTTACGCAAGTGAATAAAACGTTTTTGATCCAAAGGTTTTGTTAAGATATCAGCTAATTGATCCTCAGTTGAAATATATGACAGTTGAAGAATGTTTGATTCAACTAGCTCTCTAAGAAAATGATATCTAAGTTCAATATGTTTTGTTCTAGAGTGCAACACAGGGTTTTTTGAAATGTTAATAGCACTAGTGTTGTCACATAAAATGGTTACCGAAGTTGCTGAAATCCGGAAATCGCTCAACACGCTTTTCATCCAAATCAATTGGGTTGAACAACTTCCTGCAGAAATGTACTCCGCTTCGGCAGTCGAGAGTGCTATGCAATTCTGCTTTTTACTGTGCCATGCGACAAGGCAATGGCCAAGATAGAAGCATGCACCACTCGTGCTTTTCCGGTCATCCACTGATCCAGCCCAATCGGCATCTGAGTATCCAACAATATCCAAACTTGTTCCCATAGGATACCAAATTCCGAAACTGATTGTACCTTTGATATATCGGATGATCCGCTTCACCGCTTTCAGGTGAACCTCCTTCGGTGCTGATTGATATCTCGCGCAAATCCCAACACTGAAGGATATATCCGGGCGACTAGCCGTGAGATATAGTAGACTTCCAATCATACTGCGATACAGTTTCTCGTCTACATTCTCACTATGTGATTCACTTCCAAGTCCCTTATGGCTAGTTCCCATTGGAGTTGGAAAATCCTTAGAATTTTCTAGATCAAATTTCCTGACCAACTCCATTGCATACTTGGATTGACACAAGTGAATACCTTCATCGTTTTGTTTAACTTGTAATCCAAGAAAATAAGTTAATTCGCCCATCATGGACATCTCAAATTCGCTTTCCATGGTATCCGCGAATTTGGAAGCATCATTATCTCTTGTTGCGCCAAAAACAATGTCATCGACATAGATTTGAGCAACTATGAAATTGTTTTGATAATGCTTCACAAAGAGAGTCCTGTCAGCTCCCCCTCGAGTGTAGCCCTTTTCCAAAAGGTGCTTTGTCAACCTTTCGTACCATGCTCGCGGTGCTTGTTTCAGACCGTAAAGAGCCTTTTTCAGACGAAAAACATGGTTAGGTAGTTTATGATCCACAAAACCTTTCGGTTGAGCCACATAAACTTCCTCATTTAAAAACCCATTTAAAAAGGCGCTCTTAACGTCCATTTGAAATAATTTGATTTTAAAATGACAAGCTATCGCAAATAAGATACGAATGGACTCGAGTCTAGCTACAGGGGCGAAAGTTTCATCAAAGTCTATACCTTCTACTTGAGAGTAGCCTTGAGCAACTAACCTTGCTTTGTTCCTGATGATAGTACCATCTTCATTTTTCTTGTTCTTGAAAATCCATTTGGTCCCTATCACATTGTGTTGCTTCGGAGGCTTCGTTAATTCCCAGACTTTGTTTCGCTCGAATTGATGGAGCTCTTCCTGCATTGCTTTAATCCAGTAGTCATCTTGAAGAGCTTCATCGATGTTCTTTGGTTCGATTTGAGATACGTAGCAAGCAAATCCGCAAACCAATTGTCTCCGTGTTCTGACTCCTTCTTGTGGGTCTCCAATGATGTTCGATTCAGGATGATCCTTGGAGATGCGTAACGTTTGAGGTAGAGGAGTAGACGGAGGCACACGAGATGATTCCTGCACATCAGTTGAACTTGAAGAACCGTTAGGTGCATCAACATCATTATCGAAAGAATTGTTAGAAGAAGATGCATTAGCAGGTGTATCATCATCAAGAGAGATATCGAGGGTAGATTTTTCAGATTCAAAATGAAAAGCTTCATCTACCTTAACATTTATCGATTCTACGATCGTCTTAGATTCTAAGTTAAAAACTCGATATGCTCTGCTGTTTGTAGAATAACCTAAGAAAATCCCTTCGTCACTTCGAGAGTCAAATTTTCCAAGATTTTCGCGATCACGCAAAATAAAACACCGACTCCCAAAGATACGAAAATACTTGATGTTAGGTTTTCTACAAAACCAAAGTTCATATGGTGTATTCAATGTCCCCGGGCGCAAATACACGCGATTAATAACATAAACAGCAGTGTTCACCGCTTCAGCCCAAAAATAAAAAGGTAAGTTCCGGCTGTGAAGCATAACACGTGCCATTTCCTGTACGACCCTGTTTTTGCGCTCGACTACACCATTTTGTTGAGGTGTATAAGGTGCAGAGAATTCATGTTTAATGCCGTTAGAAGTGCAAAAATCAATGAATTTGGAATTTATGAATTCCCCACCTCTATCACTTCTAACTCGAGTAATCCTATCATTCTTTTCAGTCATAATACGATGGCAGATTTCGAGAAAAGAATCAAAGGTATCAGCTTTTTCTTTTAAAAATGCTACCCAAGTATATCTAGAAAAATCATCAACCAATAAGAAAATATACCATTTACCTCCCAGAGATGGTTGACGAGTTGGCCCCATTAAGTCCATATGCAAAAGTTCCAAAGGCCGTTTTGTACCTATGTGGTTCAAGTTCTTGTGTGCAGTCCTAGACTGTTTTCCTTTTTGGCAACCGCCACACACAATGTTTTGTTCAAAAGAAAGTTTCGGAACCCCCTTGACCACATCTTTGTTCGAAATTCTAGCAAGTTCCTTAAAGTTTATGTGACCTAGCCTTTCATGCCAAAGTGTTTCATTTTTCAAAGATGCTAGGTTACATTTTTCAGAAATCTTATGAGGAACTACATAACAATTGTTTTCTGATCTAACCCCTTTTAAAAAGAAAGCATGGTTCTTGTCAGTTACAGTACATTTATCAGATGAAAAATTAACTGAATAACCACTATCACAAAGTTGACTTATGCTTATGAGGTTAGTCTTAAGGCCATGAACAAATAACACATTATTTAGAACCGGGCCATCTGGAATAGCTACCGTTCCCTTTCCAACAATTTTGGAAGACCGACCATCTCCGAAAACAACAAGTCCTCCGGAGTTTTTCTCAAATGTTTGAAAACAGTTTTTGTCACCGGTCATGTGACGGGAACACCCGCTATCCAGATACCAAGACGAACTATCATATGCATGCAAGGAAACATTAGTAACAAGACAAGGGAAAATTTCACCTTTGCGCACCCAAACCTTTTTGGAGTGCGTCGGTAATGATCGTGAAGTTGATCTCCTAGGTGAGAGCGTCTTGCTTGAAGAATTGCTGCTCCTTGATGATGTCGTCTTGAGCGGTGACTACCAAGGCTCTTTTCCTTCAATGAATTGCAGTTGATTTTCGAGGAATAGCCTTTTGGTAGTCATTGCAAGAGGTGCTTGAGGTGTGCGTTTGGCTTCCGTCTTGCAATTTCTCCTTATGTGCCCTGAAATGCCACAACGAAAACATACCTTAGATCTTGACGATCCCGAGGAGGATGAAGTAGGCTTGTTGTCGTTGCTTGTCGTGAATTCCGGTGTCGGAGGAGGAGATACCGACTGAGGCACAAATACTGTCCCACTCGAACTTGGAATGTCTCCAGTTTGAGTGTATCCGAGGCCGAACTTATTTGTTTGACCAAGACCAAGAAGCCTGTCCAACTTACTCCTTCCAGAAGAAAATCTCTTTAAGTCATCCTTCAGTTGGCGAATGGTCTCCGTCATTTCCAATTTTTCCTGTCGAGCCTCGCCGTTGAGCTTCAAGAAGTAATTCGCTTTGTTCACCATATCCATATAATTCTTCTCGAGTTGCTCATTGGACTCTTGAAGGGAAACATTTGTTTTAATCAGATTATCCCTTTCCACTTCAAGATCGGTTGAGAGAGAGGTTACCCTTTTTACTTCTTCGAGATCCTGCAATCTCCCTTTCAACCCCTTGTTTTGCTTAGCCAGTTTCTTTGAATCCCTCAAAAGTCTGTGATAGGCTAGAGCAAAATCTTCACCTTCCGAATCATCTGATTCATTGTCCGTTGCAATCTTTTCAACAGTGGAGTTGGACAGTGAGTCGGATGTACTAGCCATCAAGCACATGAAGGGTGAAGATGTAGTGGACGCGTGGAATGTTGTCGCGTTGTCTTCTTCATCACTTGAGGATGACTCATTTGACGTGGAGTTGTCATCCCAAGTAACGACTTGCATCGCCTTCTTCTTTGCCGGATTCTTGTTGGGACACTCCGTTGAAATGTGGCCGTAGCCTCGACATTTGAAGCACTGAACTTGTCCCTCTGAACTTTTCTTATCCTTTGAGAAGTTCTCTTGCTTCCTTGACTTGTAAGTTGAAGAACCCTTGCCTTTCTTAGACTTTCCGAAGGATGGAGTTTTGCTTGGATTGCCCCTTCGAAAGTTGCGACGAAACTTCCTTGTCAAGAGAGCGAGCTGCTTCTCAAAGTCCTCCATAGATAGGTTCTCGTCATCGTCCGAGGAGGATGAATCCGCTGTTGGGTTATAAGTAATTGGATCTAAATAGGGAAAAAACACCTAGAGGGGGGTGAATAGGTGTAAACAATAAACACTCAAAAATCTTTGCGCAAAATAAACCCAATGCGGAAAAATAAAGAACACGCAAGATTTTTACGTGGAAAAACTCCAAACCGGAGTAAAAAAACCACGGGACCGATAACACGGCGAAATCCACTAGAATTGACACACGTACAAGGTGATATACCGTACTCACAGACGACTCAACCTTTTTCATACGCTCCTAGTAGATCTTCCCGCTCGCTCCACGACGCTTCTCGAATCCACGATCCGCGCCCAACGCTGAATCCACAGCGTCCAATGTCGAGTCCACGACGTCCAACCGAATCCACGGTCTTCACCCAATGGCACGCTTCGAATCCACGAACGCACCTCGCTCCGAATCCACGAGAGCGGTAGCACCTTGAATCCACAAGGCCACGCGAGTCCACGCGCCGATTTTGGGGTAAATCGTTGTTTGTTTGGGTGGTGATGATCCGCCGAATACTTAGATCAAGAGTAGATCGGAAATACCATCTAAGTATTCATTAGTTTGATTCAACTCAAGATGTGAGTATGAAAACCTAGAATCAAACTAATCAATATAGATGAAGAAAACATAGAATCATTTCTATTGATTTCCTTTCTTCTCTATATATGTGGATCTAAGGCCGTATAAAATGATATATGAAAATGACGGCTCTTTTTTGATGTTTTGGATTCACGGATTCACCCTAGAAAAATGACCATAGGGTTTATTTATAGGTTAGAAACCAATGGAAGAAGATAAGGATCAAAAACCTGCCTTTTCTGGAAATTTTACCGACGGCGATCCGGATTGTAATTTGCGATCCGGATCGCAGAAGCAAGAAAGACGATCCCAGAAAATCAAGGGTTCGGGATCCGGATCACAAACTCCGATCCGGATCGTTCATACAGTTTTACCAGAACATCAGTGTTCGGGATCCGGATCAGAGGAGGCTGCGATCCGGATTGAACCAGTGTATGAACCAACACCCTTCGGGATCCGGATTGCCAAGCACGATCCGGATCCTGAACATGTCCCATGTCCAGTTTTTGATGTTTAAGCAATTAAAACCTCTTCCAGGTGTTTCTACACTATAAGAAGTATTCGGATCATCACAATTCTTTAGTTAAACGTACCTGATCCTTTTGAATTCTTCTTTCTTGAGATTGAGGTATACGATCCAAAGTTTCTTCATCTTCAATCTTCAAGACTTAACACATTCACGAAATACGCCAACTCAAATTCCGTAACAATCTCCCCCTTTGGCGGTTTCGTGACAAAACACAGATCCACAAAAGAAAATTCAAAAAGATATTTTTGTTGCTATCACCATACAACAAAAATTTACAAAAGTGATCCAGAAATTAAAAACATGAGATAAACTCCTAAAACAGACTCTAGACTTAGACATCTGTAATCTCTGCACACAGAAAGCATTCTTGACAAACAAAAACGTTAGATACCTCAAGAAATGAAACATTCAAAACCAACTACAGAGATAGAGTTTTTCTCATCATGACATTTGAAAAAGTCAGATATGTAAGAGAATCATAGTTAAAACCAACATATCTTCTAAGCAATCAAAAACCAAATGTCAAAGTATGTTAGTCCAACATCAACTTGTTAGTCATATTACATGCCCAAATAGTTAGTAGAATAGTTAGTATAGAGGCATGTCATAAATCACAAAAGAAAAACCAAAGTTGAGTTGAGGACATACTTACCTTGATTTGTCATTGTTCACATCATACAATCATTGTTTCATTGTTCAGAGTTCTCTCTAACTCTTCTAACTCTCTCCCCCTTTTTGTCACAAAAGAAAGCCAAAGATTACAATACAAAGGGAGTTAAAAAGATAAACAGAAATTAAATACCTGCAAAAAGCAAAAACCAAATTGAAATCCTTCAAAGTTAGAAGAAAACGATCAAAGCATAAAGTTACTCCTGAGAGTCGGAGTCATCGGATGTTGTGCATCCCATTTTTGCGAACAGCTTCTTCACCAGTTTCTTCACGGATGAGACTGACTTAGTCAAAGTAACCTGAGAAGCTGTGAGGATTTCCATCTCATTTTTCATAGTATGAATGTCTCCTCGCATTGCAGTGAACTCAGCCGACATACGTTCCTGTTCATTCGACAGCCGCTGTTGTTCTTTAAGGATAGAGGTGACGGAGGCATCATCGTCAGATGTGGATGGTGGTGCCTGCTGTGGAGAAGGAGCTGGAGCTGTGGAAGTGGTTGCTGGTTGTCGAGCTCGTTGCCGAATATGAGGAGATGGGGGATCATCTTGCTTTGTTGACAAAGACTTGACGATGGTTGTCTCATTGATAGTCCCCAAACTATACAAGTAGGAACTAGCACTTGTATCCACTTTAAATTTCTTAAGGATGCGCATGATGATCATCGGGTATGGTAGTCGCTCTGTGGGATGAGAGTGGTCGACATACCGCGACATCCTATTCCATATAAGATATGGGATGTTCAAGTTTGCTCCCATCAGTGCAGCCGGGTTGTCAAGAAGATAGAGAAAAAGCATTCTATCCCATCGGAGGACTTTCGTGTTCATGTTGGGAAGAATGTTGTAGCAAACAATGAAGTTCAAGTACTTGTACTCCTTCTTGAGTTCCTTGGAGAAAACTGAATTTCCGGCAGACAAAGTATCTGGAACACAGATTCCATCAACCACAATTCTCCACGAGTTCTCGTTGAAGCTTTGAGTCTTCAGGTAATGAAGGCCATCAGATCTTGCTTTCATATTAAGCACCTCTCCAATCAGTTGGGGGTGACTTTGATTTTGATACCTTTAACCAAGTGTGAAATTCTCGATGTCCGTCAGTATTGTCAACGGACTGTAGCATTCTGATAAAAATGCGAACTGAATGTGGACATATCCAGTCTTTTCAGGAAAGTTGCAGATCGGACCGAGACCCGCTTGATTGAATAACCTTCCAAACGCTGCAGAGCGTTCCATCATTGGTTTGACATTTACATGTCTCTCACCAATGCATTCTCTCTTCTCAAAATCCTTGATTCTAGTAGAGCTAACAAATCCTGAGGCGGAGGCTGACTGGCGATAGGTTCATTATCGAGATGCCCTGGGCACTGCTTCTTTTCCTTGCAGAGGTTTTCATCCTTTTCTAGTAGGTTCCATTGGTGCCTTTCCTTTCTCAGCTGCTGTAGGAGGAGGCTTAGTCTTAGGTGCTTCAGCAAGAGCCTTCCCTTTTGAGACAGTAGGGACAGGTGCTTCAATTTCTATATTGTCCCAGTCATCGACTCCGTTTCAGTTCAGTCAGTGTCGGAGTCAGTTTGTGCTTGTTTCGCCCTCTTGGTCCTCTTGGGCTTTGCAGAATCCTTACATGGACCATGGCAAAAGTAGAAAAATGATCCAGGTGATCACCATTTCTGACAGTGCTTTGAGTTTGAGAAATTGTCCTGTGAACCAACTCAAGAACATATGAAAAATTGTCAATTTTGAAAAATTTGAAAACATTGTACCTAGACAATCATAATCATGTAGAGAAGCCAAGAATCAAATTAGTTTTCCAAAAAGAATTTTAAAAATAGATCAATTTCATGATTTTCAAAAATTCCTCTTTTATGCCCTAAAACCGAATTTTTAGAAATCGAAGCCTAAAAACTCGTTAATCAGATGAAATCCCAGCATAAAAGCAAAACTAATTGACCCAGAGTTCTTATTTCAAAAGAAATTTGATCAAAAACCATTCACAAACGAAAAAGATCCAAGATTTCAACTCACGTTTGATGAAAAACTGTAAAAACCGAGTTTTGATCAAAACTTACTTGAATCCGAAGAACTTTGAGTTTTGAAGCTCCAAAAGCAAGAAATCTAGAGAGAGAAACTCTAGAGACTTGAAAACAAAGATTAGGGTAAAAGAAATCAAAATCTGTTGTTTTTATAAAAACCCTAGCCGTGATCCGGATCGGTCGAGAATGTGATCCGGATCGGCCACCCGCAGGAAAATCCTGCGTTCGGGATCCGGATCACTTGACCCGATCCGGATCGGCTACACCTTTTTCTTCAGAAAAATTTAGAAAAATTCAATAAAATCCAGAAAAAGTATGTAAGCACTTTACCATGTCAACTTTAAACAAATGACATCGTTTCATACAACAAGAAATAGATTATGAAAAATCTATCAAAAATATCCAAAAATGAAACGAAAATTTACGAAAGTTAAAACACTTAAAGTTGAACAACTTCAATTACATCTATCCTGATCTTATGTGTAATGCCTTTATCAAATCATCAATTTTAGTAAAGAAAATGAAGTACCAAGATCAATAGATGTTTGAAATCCCAGATAAGTTAGATAATATATCTAGACAATCTGTTGAAGGAGTGGCTCTTTGAGCATCTTTTATAAAAATCCCACCTTATACCAACCATGAAATACGACTGAGTCAAGTATTTCAATATGATTTCATCAACAATTTTCAAAACAAAAATTTGCTTTTCATTCATGGAGTATCTTTTTTCTTTCATTTTCTCCATGTGGTGGTAGTTTTCACACTCCTCATTGGGATGTAACTCTTTCCACATCTTTTGAGCATTTACATTTCATTGACTCCCCCTCAATTGGCTATCAATTATTTAATATATAAGGTATTCAACCAAACCATTGATCTCGAATTCATACTCGACTAAGCAATCAAATATGATAATGACTATACCAAGAGATCATTGAGAGAGAAATTGACTTTGATCACTTAAAAGATGGTTTAATTAACGTAAATGATCATTGCAACATTGAAATATTATGACATCAAAAGCATAATAAATTTCTAAATGCATAAAAGGATGCAATTAAAGTCAATTATGATTTATGCTCAATTAATGTCCTATGTACAAACATAGATAAAGAACAAAACAAAAACAAAAAAAAAACCTAACCTAAGCAAAGGTTTCAAAAGAGTTTATTTCAAGGAAAGCATGCCAATTGCTTTACGCAAGTGAATAAAACGTTTTTGATCCAAAGGTTTTGTTAAGATATCGGCTAATTGATCCTCAGTTGAAATATATGACAGTTGAAGAATGTTTGATTCAACTAGCTCTCTAAGAAAATGATATCTAAGTTCAATATGTTTTGTTCTAGAGTGCAACACAGGGTTTTTTGAAATGTTAATAGCACTAGTGTTGTCACATAAAATGGTTACCGAAGATGTTGAAATCCGGAAATCGCTCAACACGCTTTTCATCCAAATCAATTGGGTTGAACAACTTCCTGCAGAAATGTACTCCGCTTCGGCAGTCGAGAGTGCTATGCAGTTCTGCTTTTTACTGTGCCATGCAACAAGGCAGTGGCCAAGATAGAAGCATGCACCACTCGTGCTTTTCCGGTCATCCACCGATCCAGCCCAATCGGCATCTGAGTATCCAACAATATCCAAAGTCGTTCCCATAGGATACCAAATTCCGAAATTGATTGTACCTTTGATATATCGGATGATCCGTTTCACCGCTTTCAGGTGAACCTCCTTCGGTGCTGATTGATATCTCGCACAAATCCCAACACTGAAGGATATATCCGGGCGACTAGCCGTGAGATATAGTAGACTTCCAATCATACTGCGGTACAGTTTCTCGTCTACATTCTCACTTTGTGATTCACTTCCAAGTCCCTTATGGCTAGTTCCCATTGGAGTTGGAAAATCCTTAGAATTTTCAAGATCAAACTTTTTGACCAACTCCAGTGCATACTTGGATTGACACAAGTGAATTCCTTCATCGTTTTGTTTAACTTGTAATCCAAGAAAATAATTCAACTCGCCCATCATGGACATCTCAAATTCGCTTTCCATGGTCTCCGCGAATTTAGAAGCATCATTATCTCTCGTTGCTCCAAAAACAATGTCATCAACATAGATTTGAGCAACTATGAAATTGTTTTGATAATGCTTCACAAAGAGAGTCCTATCAGCTCCCCCTCGAGTGTAGCCCTTTTCCAAAAGGTGCTTTGTCAACCTTTCGTACCATGCTCGCGGTGCTTGTTTTAAACCGTAAAGAGCCTTTTTCAGACGAAAAACATGGTTAGGCAGTTTATGATCCACAAAACCTTTCGGTTGAGCCACATAAACTTCCTCATTTAAAAATCCATTTAAAAAGGCGCTCTTAACGTCCATTTGAAATAATTTGATTTTAAAGTGACAAGCAATCGCAAACAATATACGAATGGACTCGAGTCTAGCTACAGGGGCGAAGGTTTCGTCAAAGTCTATACCTTCTACTTGAGAATAGCCTTGAGCAACTAACCTTGCTTTGTTCCTGATGATAGTACCTTCTTCGTTTTTCTTGTTCTTGAAGATCCATTTGGTACCTATCACATTGTGTTGCTTCGGAGGCTTCGTCAGTTCCCAGACTTTGTTTCGCTCGAATTGATGGAGCTCTTCCTGCATTGCTTTAATCCAATAATCATCTTGGAGAGCTTCATCAATATTCCTTGGTTCGATTTGTGATACATAGCATGCAAATCCGCAAACCAATTGTCTCCGTGTTCTAACTCCTTCTTGTGGATCTCCAATTATATTCGATTCCGGGTGATCCTTGGAGATGCGTAACGTTTGAGGTAGAGGAGTAGGCGGAGGTACACGAGATGATTCCTGCACATCAGATAAGCTTGAAGAACCGTTAGATGCATCAACATTATTATCGAAAGAATTGTTAGAAGAAGATGCATTAGCAGGTGTATCATCATCAAGAGAGATATCGAGGGTAGATTTTTCAGATTCAAATGAAAAGCTTCATCTACCTTAACATTTATCGATTCTACGATCGTCTTAGATTCTAAGTTAAAAACTCGATATGCTCTGCTGTTTGTAGAATAACCTAAGAAAATCCCTTCGTCACTTCGAGAGTCAAATTTTCCAAGATTCTCACGATCACGTAAAATAAAACACCGACTCCCAAAGATGCGAAAATATTTGATGTTAGGTTTTCTACAAAACCAAAGTTCATATGGTGTATTCAATGTCCCCGGGCGCAAATACACGCGATTGATAACATAAACAGCAGTGTTCACCGCTTCAGCCCAAAAATAAAAAGGTAAGTTCCGGCTGTGAAGCATAACACGTGCCATTTCCTGTACGACCCTGTTTTTGCGCTCGACTACACCATTTTGTTGAGGTGTGTAAGGTGCGGAGAATTCATGTTTAATGCCATTAGAAGTGCAAAAATCAATGAATTTGGAATTTATGAATTCCCCACCTCTATCACTCCTAACTCGAGTAATCCTATCATTCTTTTCTATCATAATACGATTGCAGATTTCGAGAAAAGAATCAAAGGTATCAGCTTTTTCTTTTAAGAATGCTACCCAAGTATATCTAGAAAAATCATCAACCAACAAGAAAATATACCATTTACCTCCCAGAGATGGTTGACGAGTTGGCCCCATTAAGTCCATATGCAAAAGTTCCAAAGGCCGTTTTGTACCTATGTGGTTCAAATTCTTGTGTGCAGTCCTAGACTGTTTTCCCTTTTGGCAACCGCCACACACAAGGTTTTGTTCAAAAGAAAGTTTCGGAACCCCCTTGACCACATCTTTATTTGAAATTCTAGCAAGTTCCTTAAAGTTTATGTGACCTAGCCTTTCATGCCAAAGTGTTTCATTTTTCAAAGATGCTAGGTTACATTTTTCAGAAATCTTAGAAGGAACTACATAACAATTGTTTTCTGATCTAACCCCCTTTAAAAAGAAAGCATGGTTCATGTCAGTTACAGTGCATTTATCAGATGAAAAATTAACTGAATAACCACTATCACAAAGTTGACTTATGCTTATGAGGTTAGTCTTAAGGCCATGAACAAATAACACATTATCTAGAACCGGGCCATCTGGAATAGCTACCGTTCCCTTTCCAACAATTTTGGAAGACCGACCATCTCCGAAAACAACAAGTCCTCCGGAGTTTTTCTCAAATGTTTGAAAACAGTTTTTATCGCCGGTCATATGACGGGAACACCCGCTATCCAGGTACCAAGACGAACTATCATATGCATGCAAGGAAACATTGGTAGCAAGACAGGGAAAATTTCACCTTTGCGCACCCAAACCTTTTTGAAGTGCGTCGGTAATGATCGTGAAGTTGATTTCCTAGGTGAGAGCGTCTTGCTTGAAGAATTGCTGCTCCTTGATGATGTCGTCTTGAGCGGTGTACTACCAAGGCTCTTTTCCTTCAATGAATTGCAGTTGATTCTGAGGAATAGCCCTTTTGGTAGTCATTGCAAGAGTGCTTGAGGTGTGCGTTTGGCTCCCGTCTTGCAATTTCTCCTTATGTGCCCTGAAATGCCACAACGAAAACATACCTTGGTTCTTGTCGATTCCGAGGAGGATGTAGTAGGTTGTTGTCGTTGCTTGTCGTGAATTCCGGTGTCGGAGGAGGAGATACCGACTGAGGCACAAATACTGTACCACTCGAACTTGGAATGTCTCCAGTTTGAGTGTATCCGAGGCCGAACTTATTTCTTTGACCGAGACCAAGAAGTCTGTCCAACTTACTCCTTCCAGAAGAAAATCTCTTTAAGTCATCCTTCAGTTGGCGTATGGTCTCCGTCATTTCCAATTTTTCCTGTCGAGCCTCGCCGTTGAGCTTCAAGAAGTAATTCGCTTTGTTCACCATATCCATATAATTCTTCTCGAGTTGCTCATTGGACTCTTGAAGGGAAACATTTGTCTTAATCAGATTGTCCCTTTCCACTTCAAGATCGGTTGAGTGAGAGGTTACCCTTTTTACTTCATCTTCAAGATCCTGCAATCTCTCTTTCAACCCCTTGTTTTGCTTAGCCAGTTTCTTTGAATCCCTCAAAAGCTTATGGTAGGCTAAAGCAAAATCTTCACCTTCCGAATCATCTGATTCATCGTCCGTTGCAATCTTTTCAACAGTGGAGTTGGACAGTGAATCGGATGTACTTGCCATTAAGCACATGAAGGGTGAAGATGTAGTGGACGCGTGGAAAGCTGTCGCGTTGTCTTCTTCATCACTTGAGGATGACTCATTTGACGTGGAGTTGTCATCCCAAGTAACGACTTGCATCGCCTTTCTTCTTGCCGGATTCTTGTTGGGACATTCCGTTGCAATGTGGCCGTAGCCTCGACATTTGAAGCACTGAACTTGTCCCTCAGAACTTTTCTTATCCTTTGAGAAGTTCTCTTGCTTTCTTGACTTGTAGCTTGAAGACCCTTGCCTTTCTTCGACTTTCCGAAGGATTGAGTTTTGCTTGAATTTCCCCTTCGAAAGTTGCGGCGAAACTTCCTTGTCAAGAGAGCGAGCTGCTTCTCAAAGTCCTCCATAGAAAGGTTCTCGTCGTCGTCCGAGGAGGATGAATCCGCGTCTTCTTCTTTAGTTGATTTCAATGCGTAACCTGAAGACTTAGAAGAGGATGCCTTTCCAGAAGAATAGTTAGTAGGAAAGTCATTTCATAAGTTTGTAAAGCACCTACTAATTCTTCTACACGCATTTCGTCCGGGTGTTTAATTGTTTCAATGGCTGCGACCTTCGGGCGAAATCGTTCAGGAAGAGTTCTTAGAATTTTTCTTACAACTTTAAATTCTGGAATCTTCTCTCCCAAGTTAGCACATGAGTTTACGATGTCTTGCAATCGTGTGTAATAGTCAGTGAAGGATTCATTCTCTGCCATAGAGATAGAGTCAAACTTGCTCGTGAGCATTTGCAGTTTCTGAATCTTCACTAGGTTAGTTCCCTCATGCGTAACTTGAAGAACATCCCAGATTTCTTTCGCAGTCTCACATGCCGAGACGCGAGAGAACTCAGTTTGTGACAAAGCATTAAATAGAGCATTAATTCCTTTGCCATTGTAAGAAGATAATCTATCTCTTCCTTGGTCCATTTCGACCTAGGTTTTAAGGTGCGAACATCATCTAAAATTTCAGTTGGATTAGACCATCCTAATTCAATTGATTGCCACACCCTTTCGTCGATGGAAATTAAAAAGCTTTCATCCGTACTTTCCAGTACGCATAATTTGTTCCATCAAAGAAAGGGGGTCGATTGATGTTTCCACCTTCAACCATTGTTTACAACCCTATTCCCGCTCTGATACCACTTGTTGGGTTATAGGTTAATAAGGATCTAAATAGGGGAAAAAACACCTAGAGGGGGGTGAATAGGTGTAAACAATAAACACTCAAAAAATCATTGCGCAAAAAACCCAATGCGGAAAAATAAAAGAACACGCAAGATTTTTACGTGGAAAAACTCCAAACCGGAGTAAAAAACCACGGGACCGATAACACGGCGAAATCCACTAGAATTAACACACGTACAAGGTGATATAACGTACTCACAGACGACTCAACCTTTTTCATACGCTCCTAGTAGATCTTCCCGCTCGCTCCACGACGCTTCTCGAATCCACGATCCGCGCCCAACGCTGAATCCACAGCGTCCAACGTCGAGTCCACGACGTCCAACCGAATCCACGGTCTTCACCCAATGGCACGCTTCGAATCCACGAACGTACCTCGCTCCGAATCCACGAGAGCGGTTGCACCTTGAATCCACAAGGCCACGCGAGTCCACGCGCCGATTTTGGGGTAAATCGTTGTTTGTTTGGGTGGTGATGATCCGCCGAATACTTAGATCAAGATAGATCGGAAATACCATCTAAGTATTCATTATTTGATTCAACTCAAGATGTGAGTATGAAAACCTAGAATCAAACTAATCAATATAGATGAAGAAACATAGAATGAATCTATTGATTTCCTTTCTTCTCTATATATGTGGATCTAAGGCCGTATAAAATGATATTGAAAATGACGGCTCTTTTTTATTTTGGATTCCGATACCCTAGAAATGACCATAGGGTCTATTTATAGGTTAGAAACCCTGGAAGAATATTCGGATCAAAAACAGCCTTTTCTGGAAATTTTACGACGGCGATCCGGATTGAATTTGCGATCCGGATCGCAGAAGCAAGAAAGACGTTTCCAGAAAATCCTGTTCGGGATCCGGATCATAATCTCCGATCCGGATCGTTCATACAGTTTTACCAGAAATCAGTGTTCGGGATCCGGATTGAGAGGCTGCGATCCGGATTGAACCAGTGTATGAACGAACACCCTTCGGGATCCGGATTGCAAGCACGATCCGGATCCTGAACATGTCCCATGTCCAGTTTTTGATGTTTAAGCAATAAAACCTCTTCCAGGTGTTTCTACACTATAAGAAGTATTCGGATCATCAAAATCTTTAGTTAAACGTACCTGATCCTTTTGAATTCTTCTTTCTTGAGATTGAGGTATACGATCCAAAGTTTCTTCATCTTCAATCTTCAAGACTTAATACATTCACGAAATACGCCAACTCAAATTCCGTAACA
>JAQOTM010000117.1:111666-176457 GCA_029168755.2 Tillandsia fasciculata | reverse complement strand
AAGTAATTGGATCTAATAGGGAAAAAACACCTAGGGGGTGAATGGAGGTGTAAACATAAACACTCAAAATCTTTGCGCAAAACCCAATGCGGAAAAATAAAAGAACACACAAGATTTTGACGTGGAAAAAACTCCAAACCGGAGTAAAAAAACCACGGGACCGATAACACGGCGAAATCCACTAGAATTGACACACGTACAAGGTGATATAGCGTACTCACTGACGACTCAACCTCTTACCATACGCTCCTAGTAGATCTTCCCGCTCGCTCCACGACGCTTCTCGAATCCACGATCCGCGCCCAACGCTGAATCCACAGCGTCCAACGTCGAGTCCACGACGTCCAACCGAATCCACGGTCTTCACCCAATGGCACGCTTCGAATCCACGAACGCACCTCGCTCCGAATCCACGAGAGCGATAGCACCTTGAATCCACAAGGCCACGCGAGTCCACGCGCCGATTTTGGGTAAATCGTTGTTTGTTTGGGTGGTGATGATCCGCCGAATACTTAGATCAAGAGTAGATCGGAAATACCATCTAAGTATTCATTAGTTTGATTCTACTCAAAATGAGTATGAAAACCTAGAATCAAACTAATCAATATAGATGAAGAACCATAGAATAGATCTAATGATTTCCGTTCTTCTCTATATATGTGGATTTTGGCCGTTTTTTCAAATGCGCTCTTTTTTATGTTTTGGATCCGGATTCCCTAGAAATGAAATAGGGGGCTTTTATAGGTTAGAAACCCTAGGAAGAATATTCGGATCAAAAACAAACTTTTCTGGAATTTTACCGACGGCGATCCGGATTGCAATAATGCGATCCGGATCGCAGAAGCCCAGAAAGACGTTTTCCAGAAAATCAGCCTTCGGGATCCGGATCATAATTCCGATCCGGATCGTTCATACATTTTACAAAACACCGTGTTCGGGATCCGGATCAGAGAGCTGTCGATCCGGATTGAACCAGTGTATGAACAAACACCTTTCGGGATCCGGATTGAAAGCCACGATCCGGATCCTGAACATGTCCCATGTCCAGTTTTTGATGAATAAGCAATTAAAACCTCTTCCAGGTGTTTCTACACTATAAGAAGTATTCGGATCATCAAAATCTTTAGTTAAACGTACCTGATCCTTTTGAATTCTTCTTTCTTGAGATTGAGGTATACGATCCAAAGTTTCTTCATCTTCAATCTTCAAGACTTAATACATTCACGAAATACGCCAACTCAAATTCCGTAACAATCTCCCCCTTGGCGGTTTCGTGACAAAACACAAATCCACAAAGAAAATTCAAAAAGATATTTTTGTTGCTATCACCATACAACAAAAATTTACAAAAGAGTTCCAGAAATTAAAAACATGAGATAAACTCCTAAAACAGACTCTAGACTTAGACATCTGTAATCTCTGCACACAGAAAACATTCTTGACAAACAAATTCGTTAGATACCTCAAGAATTGAAACATACAAAACCAAATACAGAGATAGAGTTTATTCTCATCATGACATTTGAAAAATTCAGATATGTAAAGAATCATAGTTAAAACCAACATATCTTCTAAGCAGTTGAAAACCAAATGTCAAAGTATGTTAGTCCAACATCAACTTGTTAGTCATATTACATGCCCAAATAGTTAGTCGAATAGTTAGTATAGAAGCATGTCACAAATCACAAAAGAAAAACCAAAGTTGAGTTGAGATCATACTTACCTTGATTTCTCATTGTCACACAATCACAATCATTGTTTCATTGTTCAAGTTCTCTCTAACTCTCTAACTCTCTCCCCCTTTTTGTCACAAAACAAAGCCAAAATTACAAACAAAGAGTTAAAAGATAAAACAGAAATAAAACCTGCAAAAGCAAAAAACCAAATTGAAACCTGCAAAGTTAAAGAAACGATAAGAAAAAGTTACTCCTGAGAGTCGGAGTCATCGATGTGTGCATCCCATTTTAGCAAACAGCTTCTTCACCTTTCTTCACGGAAGTGAGACTGACTTGTCAAAGTAACTTGAGGAGCTGTGAGGATTCCATCTCATTTGTCATGTCTGAATTTCTCCTTCTCATTTCAGTGAACTCGCCGACATACGTTCCTGTTCATTTGACAGCCGCTGTTGTTCTTTAAAAGATATAGGTGAGGATGCATCATCGTCAGAAGGGGATGGAGGTGCCTTGCTGTGGAGAAGGAACTGGAGCTGTGGAAGTGTTGCATGGTTGTCGGCTCGTTGCCAAGAGGAGAATGGGGGATCATCTTGCTTTGTTGTCAAAGACTTGACAATGGTTGTCTCATTGATTGTCCCACAACTATACATATAAGAACTCGCGCTTGTTCCACTTTAAATTTCTTAAGGATGCGCATGATAATCATTGGATATGGTAGTCGCTCTGTGGGGTGAGAGTGTTCGACATACCGCGTCATCCTATTCCAAATGAGGATGGGAATGTTCAGTTTGCTCCCATCAGTGCAGCTGGTTGTCAAGAAGATAAAGAAATAACATCCTATCCCATCGAAGAACTTTGTGTCTTCATATTGGGGAAAATGTTGTAGCAGACAATGAAGTTTAATACTTGTACTCCTTCTTGAGTTCTTTGGAGAATAACTGAATTTCCGGCAGACAAGTATCCGGAACACAATTCCATCGACTACAATTCTCCACGAGTTTTGGTGAAGCTTTGAGTCTTCAGGTAATGAGTCCATCAGATCTGGCTTTCATATTAAGCACCTCTCCAATCAGTTGGGGAGTGACTTTGATCTTGATACCTTTAAACAAAGTATGAAATTCTCGATGTCCGTCAGTATTGTCAATAAGACTGCAGCATTCTGATAAAAAATCCGAACTGAGTGTGGACAATACCCAGTCTTTTCAGGAAAGTTGCAGATTGAGCGAGACCCGCTTGATCAAACAGTCCAAACTCTGCAGATCGTTCTTCATTGTTGACATTACAGTCTCTCTCCAATGCATTCCCCTTTTCAAAATCTTTGATTCTTGTGGAGCTGACGAATCCGAGGCGGTGCTGGCTGGCAATAGGTTCATTGATGAGATGCCTTGGGCACTGCTTCTTTTTCTTGCCAGAGGTTTTCATCTTTTTCTAGTAGGTTCCCATTGGTGCCTTTCCTTTCTCACTGCTGTAGAGGAGGCTTAGTCTTAGGTGCTTCAGCAGGAGCCTTTCCTTTGAGACAGTTGGGACGTTCTTCAATTCAATGTTGTCCCGTCGATCGACTTCCGTTTCAGATCAGTGTCGGAGTCACTTGAGCTGTTTCGCCCTCTTGGTCCTCTTGGCTTTGCAGAATCCTTCACATGGACCATGGCAGCAAGTAGCAAAATGATCCAGGTGATCACCATTGCGACAGTGCTTTGAGTTTAAGAAAGTGTCCTGTGAAACCAACTCAAGAACATATGAAAAATCGTCAATTTTGAAAAATTTGAAAACATTGTACCTAGACAATCATAATCATATAGAGAAGCCAAGAATCAAATTAGTTTTCCAAAAAGAATTTTAAAAATAGATCAATTCATGATTTACAAAAATTCCTCTTTTATGCCCTAAAACCGAATTTTTAGAAATCGAAGCCTAAAAACTCGTTAATCAGAGAAATCCCAGCATAAAAGCAAAACTAATTGACCCAGAGTTCTTATTTCAAAAGAAATTTGATCAAAAACCATTCACAAACGAAAAAGATCCAAGATTTCAACTCACGTTTGATGAAAACTGTGAAAAACCGAGTTTTGATCAATAAAACTTACTTGAATCCGAAGAACTTTGAGTTTTGAAGCTCCAAAAGCAAGAAATCTAGAGAGAGAAGCTCTAGAGACTTTAAACAAAAGATTAGGGTAAAAGAAATCAAAAATCTGTTTGTTCTATATAAAACCCTAGCCGTGATCCGGATCGGATCGAGAATGTGATCCGGATCGGCTACCGCAGGAAAATCCTGCGTTCGGGATCCGGATCACTTACCCGATCCGGATCGGCTACAACCTTTTTCTTCAGAAAATTTAGAAAAATTCAATAAAATCCAGAAAAAGTATGTAAGCACTTTACCATGTCAACTTTAAACAAATGACATCGTTTCATACAACAAGAAATAGATTATGCAAAATCTATCAAAAATACCAAAAATGAAACGAAAATTTACGAAAGTTAAAACACTTAAAGTTGAACAACTTCAATTACATCTATCCTGATCTTATGTGTAATGCCTTTATCAAATCATCAATTTTAGTAAAGAAAATGAAATACCAAGATCAATAGATGTTTGAAATCCCAGATAAGTTAGATAATATATCTAGACAATCTGTTGAAGGAGTGGCTCTTTGAGCATCTTTTATAAAAATCCCACCTTATACCAACCATGAAATACGACTGAGTCAAGTATTTCAATATGATTTCATCAACATTTTTCAAACAAAAATTTGCTTTTCATTCATGGAGTATCTTTTTCTTTCATTTTCTCCATGTGGTGGTAGTTTTCACACTCCTCATTGGGATGTAACTCTTTCCACATCTTTTGAGCATTTCACATTTCATTGACTCCCCCTCAATTGGCTATCAATTATTTAATATATAAGGTATTCAACCAAACCATTGATCTCGAATTCATACTCGACTAAGCAATCAAATATGATAATGACTATACCAAGAGATCATTGAGAGAGAAATTGACTTTGATCACAAAAAGATGGTTTAATTAACGTAAATGATCATTGCAACATTGAAATTATGACATCAAAAGCATAATAAATTTCTAAATGCATAAAAGGATGCAATTAAAGTCAATTATGATTTATGCTCAATTAGTGTCCTATGTACAAACATAGATAAAGAACAAAACAAAAACAACAAAAACAACCTAACCTAAGCAAAGGTTTCAAAAGAGTTATTTCAAGGAAAGCATGCCAATTGCTTTACGCAAGTGAATAAAACGTTTTTGATCCAAAGGTTTTGTTAAGATATCAGCTAATTGATCCTCAGTTGAAATATATGACAGTTGAAGAATGTTTGATTCAACTAGCTCTCTAAGAAAATGATATCTAAGTTCAATATGTTTTGTTCTAGAGTGCAACACAGGGTTTTTAGAAATGTTAATAGCACTAGTGTTGTCACATAAAATGGTTACCGAAGATGTTGAAATCCGGAAATCGCTCAACACGCTTTTCATCCAAATCAATTGGGTTGAACAACTTCCTGCAGAAATACTCCGCTTCGGCAGTCGAGAGTGCTATGCAGTTCTGCTTTTTACTGTGCCATGCAACAAGGCAGTGGCCAAGATAGAAGCATGCACCACTCGTGCTTTTCCGGTCATCCACGATCCAGCCCAATCGGCATCTGAGTATCCAACAATATCCAAAGTCGTTCCCATAGGATACCAAATTCCGAAATTGATTGTACCTTTGATATACCGGATGATCCGTTTCACCGCTTTCAGGTGAACCTCCTTCGGTGCTGATTGATATCTCGCACAAATCCCAACACTGAAGGATATATCCGGGCGACTAGCCGTGAGATATAGTAGACTTCCAATCATACTGCGGTACAGTTTCTCGTCTACATTCTCACTTTGTGATTCACTTCCAAGTCCCTTATGGCTAGTTCCCATTGGAGTCGGAAAATCCTTAGAATTTTCAAGATCAAACTTTTTGACCAACTCCAGTGCATACTTGGATTGACACAAGTGAATTCCTTCATCGTTTTGTTTAACTTGTAATCCAAGAAAATAATTCAATTCGCCCATCATGGACATCTCAAATTCGCTTTCCATGGTCTCCGCGAATTTAGAAGCATCATTATCTCTTGTTGCTCCAAAAACAATGTCATCGACATAGATTTGAGCAACTATGAAATTGTTTTGATAATGCTTCACAAAGAGAGTCCTGTCAGCTCCCCCTCGAGTGTAGCCCTTTTCCAAAAGGTGCTTTGTCAACCTTTCGTACCATGCTCGCGGTGCTTGTTTCAGACCGTAAAGAGCCTTTTTCAGACGAAAAACATGGTTAGGTAGTTTATGATCCACAAAACCTTTCGGTTGAGCCACATAAACTTCCTCATTTAAAAACCATTTAAAAAGGCGCTCTTAACGTCCATTTGAAATAATTTGATTTTAAAATGACAAGCAATCGCAAACAATATACGAATGGACTCGAGTCTAGCTACAGGGGCGAAAGTTTCATCAAAGTCTATACCTTCTACTTGAGAATAGCCTTGAGCAACTAACCTTGCTTTGTTCCTGATGATAGTACCTTCTTCATTTTTCTTGTTCTTGAAGATCCATTTGGTACCTATCACATTGTGTTGCTTCGGAGGCTTCGTCAATTCCCAGACTTTGTTTCGCTCGAATTGATGGAGCTCTTCCTGCATTGCTTTAATCCAGTAATCATCTTGGAGAGCTTCATCAACATTCCTTGGTTCGATTTGAGATACATAGCATGCAAATCCGCAAACCAATTGTCTCCGTGTTCTAACTCCTTCTTGTGGATCTCCAATGATGTTCGATTCAGGTGATCCTTGGAGATGCGTAACGTTTGAGGTAGAGGAGTAGGCGGAGGTACACGAGATGATTCCTGCACATCAGATAAGCTTGAAGAACCGTTAGATGCATCAACATTATTATCGAAAGAATTGTTAGAAGAAGATGCATTAGCAGGTGTATCATCATCAAGAGAGATATCGAGGGTAGATTTTTCAGATTCAAAATGAAAAGCTTCATCTACCTTAACATTTATCGATTCTACGATCGTCTTAGATTCTAAGTTAAAAACTCGATATGCTCTGCTGTTTGTAGAATAACCTAAGAAAATCCCTTCGTCACTTCGAGAGTCAAATTTTCCAAGATTCTCACGATCACGTAAAATAAAACACCGACTCCCAAAGATGCGAAAATATTTGATGTTAGGTTTTCTACAAAACCAAAGTTCATATGGTGTATTCAATGTCCCCGGGCGCAAATACACGCGATTGATAACATAAACAGCAGTGTTCACCGCTTCAGCCCAAAAATATAAAGGTAAGTTCCGGCTGTGAAGCATAACACGTGCCATTTCCTGTACGACCCTGTTTTTGCGCTCGACTACACCATTTTGTTGAGGTGTGTAAGGTGCGGAGAATTCATGTTTAATGCCATTAGAAGTGCAAAAATCAATGAATTTGGAATTTATGAATTCCCCACCTCTATCACTCCTAACTCGAGTAATCCTATCATTCTTTTCTATCATAATACGATTGCAGATTTCGAGAAAAGAATCAAAGGTATCAGCTTTTTCTTTTAAGAATGCTACCCAAGTATATCTAGAAAATCATCAACCAATAGAAAATATACCATTTACCTCCCAGAGATGGTTGACGAGTTGGCCCCATTAAGTCCATATGCAAAAGTTCCAAAGGCCGTTTTGTACCTATGTGGTTCAAATTCTTGTGTGCAGTCCTAGACTGTTTTCCCTTTTGGCAACCGCCACACACAAGGTTTTGTTCAAAAGAAAGTTTCGGAACCCCCTTGACCACATCTTTATTTGAAATTCTAGCAAGTTCCTTAAAGTTTATGTGACCTAGCCTTTCATGCCAAAGTGTTTCATTTTTCAAAGATGCTAGGTTACATTTTTCAGAAATCTTAGAAGGAACTACATAACAATTGTTTTCTGATCTAACCCCCTTTAAAAAGAAAGCATGGTTCATGTCAGTTACAGTGCATTTATCAGATGAAAAATTAACTGAATAACCACTATCACAAAGTTGACTTATGCTTATGAGGTTAGTCTTAAGGCCATGAACAAATAACACATTATCTAGAACCGGGCCATCTGGAATAGCTACCGTTCCCTTTCCAACAATTTTGGAAGACCGACCATCTCCGAAAACAACAAGTCCTCCGGAGTTTTTCTCAAATGTTTGAAAACAGTTTTTATCGCCGGTCATATGACGGGAACACCCGCTATCCAGGTACCAAGACGAACTATCATATGCATGCAAGGAAACATTGGTAGCAAGACAGGGAAAGATCTCACCTTTGCGCACCCAAACCTTTTTGAAGTGCGTCGGTAATGGTCGTGAAGTTGATTTCCTAGGTGAGAGCGTCTTGCTTGAAGAATTGCTGCTCCTTGATGATGTCGTCTTGAGCGGTGTACTACCAAGGCTCTTTTCCTTCAATGATTTGCAGTTGATTTCTGAGGAATAGCCCTTTTGGTAGTCATTGCAAGAGTGCTTGAGGTGTGCGTTTGGCTCCAGTCTTGCAATTTCTCCTTATGTGCCCTGAAATGCCACAACGAAAACATACCTTAGGTTCTTGTCGATCCGAGGAGGATGTAGTAGGTTTGTTGTCGTTGCTTGTCGTGAATTCCGGTGTCGGAGGAGGAGATACCGACTGAGGCACAAATACTGTACCACTCGAACTTGGAATGTCTCCAGTTTGAGTGTATCCGAGGCCGAACTTATTTCTTTGACCAAGACCAAGAAGTCTGTCCAACTTACTCCTTCCAGAAGAAAATCTCTTTAAGTCATCCTTCAGTTGGCGTATGGTCTCCGTCATTTCCAATTTTTCCTGTCGAGCCTCGCCGTTGAGCTTCAAGAAGTAATTCGCTTTGTTCACCATATCCATATAATTCTTCTCGAGTTGCTCATTGGACTCTTGAAGGGAAACATTTGTCTTAATCAGATTGTCCCTTTCCACTTCAAGATCGGTTGAGAGAGAGGTTACCCTTTTTACTTCATCTTCAAGATCCTGCAATCTCCCTTTCAACCCCTTGTTTTGCTTAGCCAGTTTCTTTGAATCCCTCAAAAGCTTATGGTAGGCTAAAGCAAAATCTTCACCTTCCGAATCATCTGATTCATCGTCCGTTGCAATCTTTTCAACAGTGGAGTTGGACAGTGAGTCGGATGTACTTGCCATTAAGCACATGAAGGGTGAAGATGTAGTGGACGCGTGGAAAGCTGTCGCGTTGTCTTCTTCATCACTTGAGATGACTCATTTGACGTGGAGTTGTCATCCCAAGTAACGACTTGCATCGCCTTCTTCTTTGCCGGATTCTTGTTGGGACATTCCGTTGCAATGTGGCCGTAGCCTCGACATTTGAAGCACTGAACTTGTCCCTCAGAACTTTTCTTATCCTTTGAGAAGTTCTCTTGCTTTCTTGACTTGTAGCTTGAAGGACCCTTGCCTTTCTTCGACTTTCCGAAGGATGGAGTTTTGCTTGAATTTCCCCTTCGAAAGTTGCGGCGAAACTTCCTTGTCAAGAGAGCGAGCTGCTTCTCAAAGTCCTCCATAGAAAGGTTCTCGTCGTCGTCCGAGGAGGATGAATCCGCGTCTTCTTCTTTAGTTGATTTCAATGCGTAACCTGAAGACTTAGAAGAGGATGCCTTTCCAGAAGAATAGTTAGTAGGAAATGTCATTTCATAAGTTTGTAAAGCACCTACTAATTCTTCTACACGCATTTCGTCCGGGTGTTTAATTGTTTCAATGGCTGCGACCTTCGGGCGAAATCGTTCAGGAAGAGTTCTTAGAATTTTTCTTACAACTTTAAATTCTGGAATCTTCTCTCCCAAGTTAGCACATGAGTTTACGATGTCTTGCAATCGTGTGTAATAGTCAGTGAAGGATTCATTCTCTGCCATAGAGATAGAGTCAAACTTGCTCGTGAGCATTTGCAGTTTCTGAATCTTCACTAGGTTAGTTCCCTCATGCGTAACTTGAAGAACATCCCAGATTTCTTTCGCAGTCTCACATGCCGAGACGCGAGAGAACTCAGTTTGTGACAAAGCATTAAATAGAGCATTAATTCCTTTGCCATTGTAAGAAGATAATCTATCTCTTCCTTGGTCCATTTCGACCTAGGTTTTAAGGTGCGAACATCATCTAAAATTTCAGTTGGATTAGACCATCCTAATTCAATTGATTGCCACACCCTTTCGTCGATGGAAATTAAAAAGCTTTCATCCGTACTTTCCAGTACGCATAATTTGTTCCATCAAAGAAAGGGGGTCGATTGATGTTTCCACCTTCAACCATTGTTTACAACCCTATTCCCGCTCTGATACCACTTGTTGGGGTATAGGTAATAAGGATCTAAATAGGGAAAAAAACACCTAGAGGGGGGTGAATAGGTGTAAACAATAAACACTCAAAAAATCATTGCGCAATAAAACCCAATGCGGAAAAATAAAAGAACACGCAAGATTTTTACGTGGAAAAACTCCAAACCGGAGTAAAAAACCACGGGACCGATAACACGGCGAAATCCACTAGAATTAACACACGTACAAGGTGATATAACGTACTCACAGACGACTCAACCTTTTACCATACGCTCCTAGTAGATCTTCCCGCTCGCTCCACGACGCTTCTCGAATCCACGATCCGCGCCCAACGCTGAATCCACAGCGTCCAACGTCGAGTCCACGACGTCCAACCGAATCCACGGTCTTCACCCAATGGCACGCTTCGAATCCACGAACGTACCTCGCTCCGAATCCACGAGAGCGGTTGCACCTTGAATCCACAAGGCCACGCGAGTCCACGCGCCGATTTTGGGGTAAATCGTTGTTTGTTTGGGTGGTGATGATCCGCCGAATACTTAGATCAAGAGATAGATCGGAAATACCATCTAAGTATTCATTGTTTGATTCTACTCAAGATGTGAGTATGAAAACCTAGAATCAAATAATCAATATAGATGAAGAAACATAGAATAATTCTATTGATTTCCTTTCTTCTCTATATGTGGATCTGCCGTTATAAAATGATATTGAAATGACGGCTCTTTTTTATTTGGATTCGATGCCCTAGAAATGAATATAGGGTCTATTTATAGGTTAGAAACCCTAGGAAGAATATAGGATCAAAAACAGCCTTTTCTGGAAAGTTTTACCGACGGCGATCCGGATTGGAATTACTGCGATCCGGATCGCGAAGCACAAAGACATTTCCAGAAAATCAGGGTTCGGGATCCGGATCAAATCCCGATCCGGATCGTTCATACAGTTTTACCAAACATCAGTGTTCGGGATCCGGATCAGAGGAGGCTGCGATCCGGATTGAACCAGTGTATGAACCAACACCCTTCGGGATCCGGATTGCAAGCACGATCCGGATCCTGAACATGTCCCATGTCCAGTTTTTGATGTTATGCAATTAAAACCTCTTCCAGGTGTTTCTACACTATAAGAAGTATTCGGATCATCAAAATCTTTAGTTAAACGTACCTGATCCTTTTGAATTCTTCTTTCTTGAGATTGAGGTATACGATCCAAAGTTTCAGTTTCTTCATCTTCAATCTTCAAGACTTAACACATTCACGAAATACGCCAACTCAAATTCCGTAACATCCGCGTCTTCTTCCTTCGTAGTTTTCAATGCGTAACCTGAAGACTTAGAAGAGGATGCTTTTCCAGAAGAATAGTTAGTAGGAAATGTCATTTCATAAGTTTGTAATGCACCAACTAATTCTTCTACACGCATTTCGTCCAGGTGTTTAATTGTTTCAATGGCTGCGACCTTCGGGCGAAATCGTCAGGAAGAGTTCTAAGATTTTTCTTACAACTTTAAATTCTGGAATCTTCTCTCCCAAGTTAGCACATGAGTTTACGATGTCTTGCAATCGTGTGTAATAGTCTGTGAAAGATTCATTCTCTGCCATAGAGATAGAGTCAAACTTGCTCGTGAGCATTTGCAGTTTCTGAATCTCACAAGGTTTAGTTCCCTCATGCGTAACTTGAAGAACTCCCAGATTTCTTTCGCAGTCTCACATGCCGAGACGCGAGAGAACTCTGTTTGTGACAAAGCATTAAATAGAGCATTAATTCCTTTGCCATTGTAAGAAGATAAATCTATCTCTTCCTTGGTCCATTTCGACCTAGGTTTTAAGGTGCGAACATCAGAAATAATTTCAGTTGGATTAGACCATCCTAATTCAATTGATTGCCACACCCTTTCGTCGATGGAAATTAAAAAGGCTTTCATCTGCACTTTCCAGTACGCATAATTTGTTCCATCAAAGAAAGGGGGTCGATTGATGTTTCCACCTTCAACCATTGTTTACAACCCTATTCCCTCTCTGATACCACTTGTTGGGTTATAAGTAATTGGATCTAAATAGGGGAAAAAACACTTAGAGGGGGGGTGAATAGGTGTAAACAATAAACACTCAAAAATCGTTGCGCTATAAAACCCAATGCGGAAAGATAAATGAACACGCAAGATTTTTACGTGGAAAAACTCCAAACCGGAGTAAAAAACCACGGGACCGATAACACGGTGAAATCCACTAGAATTAACACACGTACAAGGTGATATAACGTACTCACAGACGACTCAACCTTTTTCATACGCTCCTAGTAGATCTTCTCCGCTCGCTCCACGACGCTAGTCGAATCCACGATCTGCGCCGCCAACGCTGAATCCTCAGCGTCCAACGTCGAATCCACGACGTCTAACCGAATCCACGGTCTTCACCCAATGGTACACTTCGAATCCACGAACGTACCTCGCTCCGAATCCACGAGAGCGGTTGCACCTTGAATCCACAAGGCCACGCGAGTCCACGCGCCGATATGGGGTATATCGTTGTTTTGGGTGGTGATGATCCGCCGAATACTTAGATCAATAGATAGGAAATACCATCTAAGTATTCATTGTTTGATTCACTCAAAATGTGAGTTTGAAAACCTAGAATCAAACTAATCAATATAGATGAAGAAACATAGAATAAATTCTATTGATTTCCTTTCTTCTCTATATGTGGATCTAGGGCCGTATATAAAATGATATTTGATTATCACGGCTCTATCTCTATTCCTTCGGCATCACCCTAGAAAAATAACCATAGGGTCTATTTATAGGTTAGAAACCATTGGAAGAATATACGGATCAAAAACAAACTTTTCTGGAAAGAATTACCGACGGCGATCCGGATTGGATTTGGCGATCCGGATTGCAGACGCACAAAAGACGGTTTCCAGAAAATTGCTTGTTCGGGATCCGGATCGTAGTCCCCGATCCGGATCGTTCATACAGTTTTACCAAAACATCATGTTCGGGATCCGGATTGCAGTTCCTGATCCGGATCTGCTGTTCGGGATCCGGATCATGAAATGCTGCGATCCGGATTGAACCAGTGTATGAACGAACACCCTTCGGGATCCGGATTGCAATTTTTGATCCGGATCCTGAACATGTCCCATGTCCAGTTTTTGATATTTAAACAATTAAGTATTCTTCCAGGTGTTTCTACACTACAAGAAGTATTCGGATCACCACAAATATTTAGTTAAACATACCTGATCCTTTTGAATTCTTCTTTCTTGAGATTGAGGTATATGATCCAAGCTATCTTCATCTTCAATCTTCAAGACTTAACATATTCACGAAATACGCCAACTCAAATTCCGTAACATAAAGGAGTGAAGTTTACCGGGAGTGAGGATTGTTAGAAGAGTTTTGAGGAGCTAAAAATTAGACTGATGACCACTCCTATCCTTATAGGGAAAGGATATGTGACCTACAGTGACGCATCACACAGCGGACTTGGTTGTGTGTTGATGCAGGAAGGGAGGGTAATTGCCTATGCATCAAGGCAACTCAAGGATTATGAGAAGAATTACCCTACCCATGACTTGGAGCTTGCTGCTGTGGTATTTGCACTGAAGCTCTGGCGTCATTATCTATATGGGGAACATTGTGGAATCTACACCGACCATAAGAGCCTAAAAGGAGCTAAATTTGAGTCAACGTAGGTGGTTAGAGCTATTAAAGGATTATGATGTAGATATTTTCTACCACCCAGGCAAGGCTAATGTGGTCGCTGACGCCTTGAGTAGGAAGGCGGTGCAAAGTTTGTCTATGTTGATCACAAACCAGGCACCGCTATTAGAGGAGATGAGACGGCTCGAGATAGAGGTTGTGTCCCCTGGGGTCACTGCTAGACTAACATCTTTAGTCTTGCAGCCCACTCTGCTGGACAAAATCAGAGAAAGATAGAGTAAGGACCCCTACTTGACTAGGATTAGAGATCAGATTCCGAGTAATCGGTCAGGGAACTTTACAGTGGATGTTTCGTGAGTACTTAGGAACGGAAACCGAGCATGTGTGCCAATAGATGTAGAGATTAGAGAGCAGATATTACGAGAGGCCCATTATACACTTTATACCCTACATCCTGGTAGGACTAAGATGTATAAGGACCTCAAGGCACACTTCTGGTGGAAGGACATGTAGAGGGATATTGGGAGATTTGTGGCTCAGTGTTTAACTTGTCAGCAAGTGAAAGCTGAGCATCGAGTGCGAGCTGGCAAGTCACAGAGTCTCCCAATCCCCGAGTGGGAATGGGACCATATTACGATGGATTTCGTGGTCGGACTACCTAGGGCACAGGGAGGAGCTGACGCTATCTGGGTAGTTGTATATCGACTTACCAAGTCGGCGCACTTTCTGCCTATGCAGACTACGTGGCCACTTGAGCGACTAGCCCAGCTATATCTAGATGAGATAGTTAGACTACATGGAGTACCAGCCTCCATTGTATCAGATAGAGATCCGAGGTTTGTTTCGTATTTCCGGATGAGTTTGCAGACAGCCTTGGGGGACTCAACTCAGGTTCAGTACGGCTTTTCATCCGCAGACTGATGGGCAGTCCGAGCGGACTATACAAATCCTGGAGGACATGTTGAGGGCTTGCGTCCTGGATTTCGGCGGAGGGTGGATTCGACATTTATCTTTGGCTGAATTTGCGTACAACAATAGCTTTCAAGTGAGCATTCAGATGGCTCCGTTTGAAGCGTTATATGGACGCAAGTGTCGATCACCACTTTATTGGAGTGACATGGGCGAGAGGCGGACTTTGGGGCCAGATGTATTAATAGAGGCGGAAGAGAAGGTCCAGGTGATTCGACGGCATCTTCAGACCGCTCAAAGCCGACAAAGGAGTTATGCCGATGTTCGGCGACGAGACGGAGATCATGTATTCCCGAAAGTCTCGTCGTCCAAAGGAATCAGGAGATTCGGCATTCGTGGGAAGCTTAGCCCCCGATATATTGGACCCTTTGAGATATTGGAGCGTATCGGGCCAGTTGCCTACCGACTTGCACTTCCTCCGAGGCTTGCTGGTGTCCATGATGTATTTCATGTTTCTACTTTGAGAAAGTATGTCTTCGACCCATCGCACGTCATCGACTTCACACCGCTTGAGATCAGGGAGGATTTGCGGTATGAGGAGCGCCCACTGCGAATTTTGGATCGAGAGGTGAGAGAATTGCGCAATCGGGCCATTCCCTATGTGAAAATTCACTGGGGCAATCATGACGAGCGCGAGGCTACATGGGAGCTCGAGTCGGAGATGAGGGATGCTCACCACTACTTATTCGAGACATCAAACTGAAGAATTATTTCGAGGACGAAACTCTTTTTAGTGGGGGAGGATGTGATGATCCGGACTCCCGCAGGAACTGTGCAACATTAAACAGTGACTGTAGAGAGCTTATTCGGTGAAACGGAGCTTGTAGAATCGAAATTGGATATTATAAATAGACTCGGCACGAAAATCGAAGCAAATGGACATTTCCGGGAGCTTTCAGCAAAATTTCGGATGAGAATTTGGCGAAACGGACGGCGGATTTGGACTCAGCGCGCGAAAACGATCAAAATGGTATATTCACTTTATTTTTTTGGCACCTTGGTACTGTTCACCGGAACAGTAACCCGGCCGGCCGGAATTACTGTTCCGGCGGCCGGCGGCGACCGGCGGGCGGCGGCACGGCGGCGGAGCGCGGCAGGGCGCAGCGGCACGCGGCGCGGGCAGGCGCGGGCAGGCGCGGGCAGGCGCTGGTGCGTAGTCCATGGGCCTGGCGTGCACCGGGAGCACCGAACATTCCATTTGCCACGTGGCAAGCTGTGATTGGCTGGCCGGCTTCTAGAAGGCACGTGGAAAGGTGACACGTGGCGCTTCCCTATTGGCCGACATCTTCCGGAAAACCCGGAGCGCGGACCGGGCATGTGCACCACGTGGACACGTGGCATAAACTGAGTGGTCCTTGCACCGGCTGTTTCCTGTTTGGTGGACGCGTGGCGCGATCTGGTTGGCCCAATCCGGTGTTTCCTGTTCTGTCTGATCCCGTGTGGGAATATTCCCTTGGCCCATTATAAATAGGACCTCTCCCCCTCCCTCATTCCCCACCTCGAAATCCGAGCTTTAGAGAGAGAAACTGAAGTTGGGCCCTATAGGAAAAATTTTCCTCTCTCTCTCTCTCCTCCAAATCTCAGAATTTCTGGAGTTACAGTTAGTGAGTTATCTGCGACGCGGCGCACTGCGACGGTTTTCTTTTTAGGCCCATTTCCCGTCGCAGTTCCGTCAGAAATTCCCTGTGTGCTAACCGGGAGGAATTTTTGGACGATTTTTGCGACAGCGCGTTCCTAAGAGGTAAGGCTTCGATTTCCGTGTTGATCACTTTGCTCCATTTCGCACTTTTGGCATGATTCCCGAGGCCTCTTTGACCCCCCTTTTTGCTGTGGAAATTTCTGGACAGCGTCGACTTCTCCGATTTTTATCTTGAGCTAGGAGCATCAGATCGAGGCGTTTAAAGAGTCGATTTTGATCTACTCTTCGCGAGGAACGCAACTGTAATTTTTCCGGATTTTCCTGAGCACTGTATAGAGGTGAAAAACTCCTCTTTTCCCGTGCTAGTTGAAAAACAGCAAATATTGTACTTTTTGGGATTTGTTTTTATACCGGGAGCGTTGTTATGAACAGCTGTGCACTGATTTGCAGGATTTGAGGACTGTGGACAGCCGGAGGCTTTCTGGGGTGTAGTGTGAGCTTTTCGAGGTGGGCGGTTGTTGCTTACCTCATTTTTGACAAGCTCACTGGGATTACTGGAACTCCCCTAAAATTTAATTAATGAGAATCGCTGGGACAAACTAACAGGACAAACTAACAGGACAATTGATAAGAACCATTGGGACAAACTAATATGACAATTGATGAGAACTATTGGACAAACTAATATGACAATTGATGAGAACTATTGGACAAACTAATATGACAATTGATGAGAACTATTGGACGAACTAATGTGACAATTGATGAGAACCGCTGGGACGAACTCTCCTAAAATTAATATGACCCCACAGATTATATGATAACTTATCTTGGGACACTGTGATTGGGACAAAGGCTATAATCTCGCATGCAAATAAATTTTCCAGTAAATCAATCTTCTTTCAAATTAAATATTTAACACCTTTCTACAGTTTTTGAAAAGTACAATTGCATGCTTGCTTGGACATCTAGTTAGCCCTATTTATTGCTACACTATCATATTGGGATTTGAACATGTTTCATTGTTGTCCTTTGCATCCAGATGCTTGTAGCTCAAGAATGAGCAGGGTTTGGGATAGTGTAGTCGAGATTGCATTAGATTGTGGATTTGTGGGGTATTGCGGTGACCGCGGACAGTAGGCGGTCGACCAGATGTTTATCCTTGCATCAGATTGGGGTTGAGTCTGGTTTGTTGTTTGCATCTGTTGGGATTTGGGTTTTCTATAGTGGATGGAGTTTCCCACTTTGATCGTAGTCATGATCCAGTCCTGCTATATTGAGATATGTGCTACAAAGATACTGATGATACTGATGACAGAGATACTTTACTCGTGTGGGTCGCTCCCCTCGAGTGCCACTCCGGAGGTGAGCTTTTTCGGACCCAGCCTTGTGTGCCGATCTGATACTTATTTTGGGATGCGAGCCGTGCGGGCCGATCCCGCGGTTTCGAGCCTTGTGTGCAGATTCCGCTGAGCAGGCAACACCAGTTGTTACTGGTATCTAGATTGGGTTTATTTGGACAGATACAATTTCTGATACATGCATACAGTTTTGACAGCATAGTAGTGGTAGTTTTTCTGTTTCAGCATCTTATGTATCTTACCACTTCCTCTTTTCCCTTTTGCCTCTAGTAATCCTAGTGGGTGCGTCAGAGTTGAGGTTTTACCCACTATGGGAGGCTGCTGGTTTATCTGATAGTTCTCACCCCCCATTATTATTTTCTGTCTTTTCCCTTCCCCTTTATTTTTGCAGAGTCGTCTGTGGGAGCTGCTGGGCCATCAGCGGCAGATCGAGGTAAGAAGATAGCGGACTAGCTAGATCGTCTGCCCCGACCATGAGAGTAGCTGGACTTATATTGTACCCCTTTTTATCTCAGACTGTAGCACTTTTATTTTGGGTCTGGCTGTGGCCAGCTGGGTGTATTATTTTGGTGAGCTGGGAGATTATTGTATTATTACAGCTTGTACCTTATCAGTCTGGGAATATTATGTTTAGTTCAGCTCTGCTTTATGCTCTTTTATTGTATCTGAGCAGGTTACCAGCGCTTCGTGTATGCGGAAAATTTCGTGTACACGGCGGATCTGTAGACGGGCCCGGGTTCTGGTTTACACCCGGGGCGTGACAACGTGTCTCCCCCTCGGTCCATGCGCCACCCCGCTCCTTTCCGTGGATCGCGCTCTGTGAATCAGCCAATAATAGGCCGCCACGTGGCATCCCCGCGGTCTACGGTCCCCCCATGCACCAGAATCCACTGTAAACTTTCGGGAGTCCCTTTTTGGGCATCCGGACTCAGAAAAATATCAGCAAATAGCCGTTTTCAAGCGTTTTTTCTGCACTGAATCCAAATCCTTCCTCCGTTTGGCCCAAAACCTTTTCTAAAATTCAGCAAAGCAGCCGAATGCCAAACATGATCCAGAAACCTCATTGGGTCCATCCAAAACATCCCTTTGATGCATTATGGGCTCGACACACCAATAATAGGTGTTTCACCCTGTGGATTCACGAAAAAAGCTGCATGGGGATCTGGACCACTACACTTTCTGTAGACTACTTTACCGGTAAAGAACACTGTGATGGTGGCCAAACCATCAGTGTACGTGAAATACAGCGGTGCGTGGTGATCATAATGCTGATACCTCAAGCTCACGGTCTAAGGTCCGAGTAATCGGCAACAAGCCGGAATCCCGACGGAAATGCAGATGTCTGTATATCAATCATAGGCCATCTCATGCGATATGAAATACAAGGATCATGTATACCTGAGTAAAAGCAAATCTACGTAATGACCAAACAGGCATGATATATGTCCAAGTATAATGTACTGTACTGATATCTAGCTAATGACCAATCAGGCATGATATATGTTCAAGTATAAGCTACTATAATAAACAACCAATGGAAGTAAAACTCAAAAACGAGATCAGGGCTAGCATGAAAAACAGGGGTCCGACCAACTATGGTACCCCAAAGGGCCGAGATGATTGTAGTAACCATGATTTTAAAATCCAGAATTCAGGTTTAAATAATTTCCAGAATTATTAGTGGATCAATAGTGGCCCAGGAATGTCGACTTTTGATCGGGGCCTGATCTGGAAAATCCGAGATCACCATTGCGATCGTCTCGTCGAAACATAAAAGTTTCATGTTCATATGTTTTCGATCCGACGGTCGGATCTTCCAGAAATCAGAAATCAAAAAGCGGGCCCCACAACTTAAGTGAATAGTAAACCTTGTATTTTAATTCACCTTAGATCACTAACAGCCAAACCACTGTCTAGAATATGAACATAGGAGTATTAGTAATGGATCCTAGCTAATTTCGACGTTCTGAATGCGATGGCACTGACGAATTTCGCGTTTGACGACCCGGGTGCATCGAAGTACGTGCAACGCACTGTATTATGTCGAACTTTATGGAACAACTTTGAATCTGAAGCATCAGCCTCCCCTCGGAATCATCCTAGGGGTGCTCGGGTTATAAGGGTAGGCTGAAGGACACCACCCATTAGAGATCAACCCGAGTGAGAGAGAGGAGAGGGAAAGCTTGGAACCAAAGCTTGTTCAAGTAGGATTAGAGAGTTCCTGTGGGGTCTTCTTGAACCAGAGAACCTTGCTGGAGCTTGCTGTGGCCGCTCGTGGAAGAGAAACCAAGTCCGGCTACTTACCTTCTTCCCCGGGCTCGGCCAAGGTAAGGAGCCCAAACCAAAGGCTTCTTGCACCCGAGACCACATGCAGTAGGTTAAGGAGTTCCTTAGGAGGCTCCCTGCAAAGCCCTAGCCTTCCATGCAAAGGGCATGGCCGGCGAGAGTTTGGGTTGGCCGGAACCCTAATAATAACTCCGCCGCGGCCAATCTCAGCAGACAAACAACCAACAATGCCCAAAATTGGAGGGTTTGGACTGTAGAATATATGAAATAAATCTGCAAAGTTTGATGGAATATGGTTAGGTAAATTTAGAGAAAATCGATGCCCTAATTTTTGTGAAATATTGCATTCGGCTGAGCTTGCAGCTCCGGTGCCGGCGAGCCTCTCCGCCGTCGACCACATGCCCAGAAATGCTCACGGGATCGAGGGGAGTCTATCCATGCTACTGCATGGCGCCCATGCATCTTGGAAAATTCCAAGTTGTCATGGTTGACCGAAATCAAGCAAATCTCGGCCGCTGGCGCTCCGGCCAACTCCGGCCGAGGTATGGTGGTCGGGAAGCTTCCTGTGGACCCAAAGAATACTTCCATCCAAGTTAGAGAGCTCCAATGTACCTCTGTTGAAATTCGCCATGAGAGCCCATTAAGCTCAAAATGGAGCTTTGCTCCGCCGCGCCGCCGCCGCACCCCGGGGCCAGCCGCATGTATGGAAAGTTTCAGTGAAGTGTTTGGCACCTGTTGGTGAAAGAAATTTGATCCCAGAGGCTCTGGAAGAATGATCACGAAAATCAATGCAAATACCATCTTCTTCCTCCTCGAGCTCGGCTAAACCATGGTGCAAACCTGCACCTAGGTAGATGGGGATTGCTCCAAAATCATTGTGGATCACTTTTATCCAGAAAAGAGTGGCCCAGGTGCAGAAACCAGAGAGAACCCAATTCAGATTTGTGCTTGTGTGCATGTGTATGTGTGGTGCATGCCAAGTGTATGATGAATTGCCTCAATGAAGAAAAAGTGGGATTTAGACCTAACTGTAAATATAAAAGTTGCTCAAATATGTCCCCTGAGCTTGATGCTCACTTCAGACCAAGATGGTTCTGTGTGGATTGAAATTTGGAGCAATAACAACTTGTATGTTTGCAAGGATCTAGTTCTGGTTGAACCAGCAGGTCTGGGCTGCAAAGGTGGTGAGCCCCAGTATCCTTGCACTGTTTAAAGACAGTTTCTTATACAAAATTTTATTAAAAGAGGTTTAGAACAAAAGTTATAGTGCAATCAACATAAAACAGAAATATTTGAACAAAACCTTGTTCTAGGCTGTTTGCGAAGCCGCGACAGTGTGCCCTAGGTTAATTTGGGGTCACTGGATGCAATGCTCGCGTTAGAATTTCTATTTGAAGTCCCGAAGAAATAAAATGGCATTTAGGCTATGTTAGTGCATGTTTTATGGGCCAAAGTTTGCCTCGGGACTCGTGCTGCCACAAATAGGTGAGCACGGTGTCCAGCAAGACATAAGTAACCTGCTGGAAGTGACGGAATGTTAAAATGAATCTCCAGTAAAAAGAACGGGCAAAAACAGTGCCCAAATTGGCACTAAAAGAGTGAATTTGAAAACCCTAGGGGCCTAGATGCAAAAGTCACCTCATATATTGGTTAGTAAACTGTTTTAGTGGTTCCTAAGCTTTTCGTTAGGAATCCAACGGCTCCCGTTGAGCGGAAATCGGAATTCGGTTCGAAAATCGGCAAAATCGTCGATTTCTCGGTATCCGGGTGACAATCGCACAATTCAACGAATTGCGGCGGTTTCACCAGGTCGACTGTTGAGTCCTAGTAGAATCTGGTTGAGCCAGCGACCAAGTAGACAGCCCGAGTCTCCCGGAAATCCAAAAGGGAATTCCCGGGAGGGGCAATTTGGTAATTTCACCAAATAATAAATATAAGTTGAAGTGGACCAATAAATTGTCAAATTTGGAAAACAGGAAATTAAAAAGGGGTTAAGTCAAAGATAACCAGGTTTTTTAATTGGAATTTGCAAAAGTTAAACTAAAAGGGTTAAATAAGATTTTCTGAACAATATATTTGATTCAGGTGTTCCAGTAGCTCTGATCTTCGAGTTAGTTGCAGATCCGGTCTGTTCGCCTGCGTTTTGACAGGTGGGTTATCTTCGGTCCGGGTTTTATCAGTTCGGCCCTCTGGGGTGCGATACTGGTTGGACCCCTGTTTTTGTAGCCTGACTTAATCTCTTTGAGCCTGCTTTTCTTTGATTACATTATATCTGCTATCTGCCTGATCTATGCCTGTTATCTGTTCTATTCTGCCTTACATGATTATTCATAGTGCCTCTGGTATTTATATCTTATCTTGGAACATTTCCATATTTGATTGGTGAGCCTGCTTGTCCTGTCGATCAAATGATACACTGCTGAACACATAGATTTAATTAACTGATGCTTTTACCGAGCTTTGTAGGGTCGCCGGAGTCTGTTCTTGTTTGATAGGACAAAGGCATTGCTCTGCAAGGTTTGGAAACCCAAGCTTCGTAGCATAGCCGGAGTCTATTCTTGTTTGATAGGATGAGGGCAATGCTCTTCGGGGTTTGGACTTTTCAAAACAGTTTTCTAAAAAAAAAATATGTGTTTAAGTTTTGTATCATTTAGTTGGTTTGTGTGAGTGAGTTGAGTTTATCTGTGAGCTTATGATTAGCTGAGATTTGCCTTGATTTGCACATGAGTTGAGATTTATTGTTTAGTTGCTGATTATCCCTGCATGAGAGTTGAGATTCAGTTGATCTTGTCATTGCATCCCAGTGGGGATTTCCCGGCTTGTAGCCGATTACCCGGTCAGTGGACCGTGAGCTTGAGCATAGCATTATGATTTGCCACGCACTGCTGTTCTTCACGAACATTGCCGGGGTCGCTCCCCGTTGAGATTGTTCTTTACCCGTAAAGTGGTCTAGAGGATGGACCCGTGAGCCTTTGCATCGGGAGGCAGAGCCTCTGCGCGTGCAGGTTATGTCAGCCAGTTATAGTGCGGTTCGATGAGACCAATAGTGGCATTAGCCTGAGGTTCGATGTGACCAGCTGTGGGATTAGCCTGAGGTCTTGTGAAGGCCAATATGGTAGCTTGTGATTGGGTCTTTGTGTTTTCATTATTTGATGCATGGGTTTTTAAGTTACTTTAACATACTTCCTTGATTCTTTGACCTGGCTTCTAGTTATCTACCTATATATGATTCCATGTGATGCCTTTGATTATAGTTTCATTGTTATATTGCTCATTGTCCTAACTCTTTGATGCCTTGATTATAGTTCCTTAGTTATATTATTTCTGATTGTCCTAACTCAGTGATGCTTTTGATTATAATTCCTTGGTCATAATTCTGCTTGTTTATCCTGCTCTAGTTGTAACCTGCTTTCATCTTGACACCTGATTGTCCTGTTTAAATTTCTGCTAAAGTATCTCCTATGCTTGTACCCAGATTATGAGTTTTATTTTCTTTACAGCACCAGTTATATATCTGTTTTTCTAACCCATGATCTATTACTATCCTCTAGCATTGTATACCAGTAGGTACGATCTGCTATTTCTCGGCTCGTCGTGCCCACTGGGATACACTCCGGTGTGTCTCACACTCTCGGGTGACTGTTTTTCAGGTCAAGCGGGTGTTGAGATGTCGGGACGAATTGGCGAGGTATCGAGATAGATGTTCGACCCTGGACAGCCGTGTACTTAGTTAAAGAGTTTAAAGTTGAAAGATTTTGTAATTTGGGAAAATGAGTTGTAATTTGTAAAGTTATTGTAAAATTACTTTTGTATTATTGTTAGTACGTAGTTAGTACTCCTATGTTATTGCCAAGCTAGCCGTGCATATATAAGAAAGGCTCAATCCCAAAGGGGGATTGAGACTCTTCTATATATGTGGCGGTCTGTCATTGCCCTGGCTGTTTTGCAACTCTGATTTAGAAAAAAAAAAAAAAAAAAAAAAAAAAATTTACATTGGATTTTTAAACTCGGGGCGTGACAATGATAAAGCCAGTATTGAAGATAAACCCACCTCAGTGTAGGCAGTCCCGAAGCATACTGGACTACTGGGGTGCTGGCGCCGAACTGCTGGGCCCTGAACAATAAACTCATATCAGTAACAGACTCACTTATACCCATCCCACTAACACTATATGACCAGAACAACTATATGGTGGACTTTCCACAAGTCCCGGGATTTGCCGAAATTTTCGGAATCCCGCCGAACGATCGACTACGGCCCGAATAGCATCTATGAGTTTCCAAATGTGACGAAACTTCACATGTTGCCCTGGAATGATCTATGTAACATGACCGGGCAACCAGGGACCATTTTGTAAATATCTGTGCTAAATCGGGGTCATAAATATCAACGTAGCCCCTCGAAAAGCCGATTTTGGCACCGGGAGCTACCGACGCGAAACGAAGGTCACTGGACCATCCAGGACATTGCCAGAAACAGCCAGGGACACCTGGCAGTGATAACTCATCATCTGATATCCCCGAAAAGCGCGATTTGCGCGGAAATGCCGATAAACCGACAAATTAGCCAATTTCCGGTTCGGGGATCGATATCCGCTCATCAGAAGTCGTCGGATCTCCATCGAAAGGTTTAGAGATCATGGGCACACAGCCCAAGACAGCCCAAGATGTCACAATCGCATTTAGACCCCTAGGGTTCCATAAAATTACACAATTACACATATATTATTACGTTTTCGACTCGATTACAAAATCTGGGCCCATTCGAGCTGAGTCGAAGGCACCAGTGAATGGGCCTCGACACA
The DNA here is from genome assembly GCA_029168755.2 of Tillandsia fasciculata. Lineage (NCBI taxonomy): Eukaryota > Viridiplantae > Streptophyta > Magnoliopsida > Poales > Bromeliaceae > Tillandsia > Tillandsia fasciculata. The sequence goes on along the minus strand of JAQOTM010000117.1, from coordinate 151,708 downwards.
CTGAACGCCGTGCTCGCTGTCCACAGCAGCTCACTAGGCTACAATTGCAATTTGACCCTTGAGGTGTAATATAATTGCGTAAATATGTGAATAAAACATATATTTTGACCCTTTACAAAACTACACAAGCTTTCAAGTCAAAGCAAGGTATCACTAGACAGGTCTCGACATGATAAAACCGCGCTCGCTATTCGGGAGCAACACGAGGCCCGAAAACAACATTAGGTCCATAATTACTAAGTCTTGAGAGCACCAAGTTGCCAACATGCAAAAACACTTATTCTCTATGTAAACTAGAGTAAGCATCATGCTCAGAGGGCCAAGAAGGTTTAGAGGCTCACCTTCGGGGTGTTGTGGGACTGCCGGAATCATCGCCAGAGCAAGGTGGCCAACAAACGACTTTGCTAGAGCTCGATTTGGCCAAGTTTGCACCTATTTGGGTTCTAGTTCCAATCAAAGGCAAGCACGAGTTGAAATGGATTCCCAGAGGTGGAAGGGACACCACCCGACTCAGCTCTGGCACCTTGGCATGGCGGGTGGCCGGAGAAGACAACCTAGAGCAAAAACCAAGAGCATCAATGGTGAAGCTCTATCCAGCAACAAACAACCACATGCAAAGGGTCTGGGGACTTGCTCTGGACAAGAAGGAACTTACTAGAGGGTTGGCCGGCGCCGGGGAGCGATGGCGGCGGCGGGCGGCGCTGCTCCGCCAAGTGCAAGGTGGCCCGAAGCTAGGGCTTCCTCTCTCGGCCAGCACACTAAACCAAATGGCTTCAAACTTCGTGGAGTTCTTTTTGGTGTCCAGCAGAAGATATCCACTAATCTTGATTCGAGTTTGAACGGTCGGATGGAGCTCAGGCACAGATCCGGCCAACTATTGGGTTTCCGGCGATCTTCTTTCACCCTCCGGCAACCGGAGGCCCACGGACCTCAGGACCGCACCTGGGGAGTCCCTCTTGATTTCAGTTAAAGATTGGTGGGGTCCAAGTTGCAAGAAAACCCAAGGAGAAGGGAGGCTTACCTCACCGAATCCGATGAAGAAGAAGAAAGGAAGGAGGGGGCTTCCCGGCGGCATGCGGCGGAGCCAAGCGCCGGCACTCCTCAGGGAGGGTCTCCAAAGAGAGATTGAGGTCTCCTGAGGGCTTGGGTGCAACACCATTAAGTTTGATGGTATCTTTTTCAACCTAACCCGAAAGCAAGGCAATTCTTTGCTCTTTCTCCTTTTCCAGCGAGGGGCGGCGGTAACCGGCGACGTAACCGTCGAGGACACAAAGGGAGGTGGAAAGTCTGATGGAGGAGGCCGGGTGCATGGGGTTCAGGCTAGGGTTCACAAGAACAACCTTATGCATCTATATATAGCAGTTTGTAACAAAATGCCAATAGGTCCCTCTACACTTGTCCTTTAGAGTTGGGTCCCTCACAGGGAAAGTGTTTCGCATCCAGGTCCCTCACCATGAAGTTGCACTCATTTTGATGCATAAAATATATGGTCTCTAATGCAAAATATTGTGTTTTTTACTATTTTTCATGCTTTTCAAGGCATTAAAGTCGTCAAACGAAAAAATGGACTTAGCCACGACGTCCGATTCGACTAGACCTATCGAGTAGCGATTTCGGTTAGTTGAGTTTAGATCCAGATAAATTGTAATTTCATTTTACTCTAGTGGCGTTTACAGTTCGACACGTATTTTGATGACTTAGGCTCATCAAATATAAATTCCAACTGTGCCATTGCGCTCAGAACAGCGAGATCGATCAAATCGGGTACTTGAACTGTCAGATTCGGACTGCGAATAGTGAAGTTGGTCGACTTCTAATTAGAAGTCGGAAAAATCCAGGGGTTACTATTCACTTAAGTCATCCACTATTACACTATATCTCTTTATACAGTCGTTGTAGCCCACTGAAACCTTTTTGAACTTGAATTCTTTATTGATTTCAAATTTAAATTACATGGACCTTACAGATTGTGCCTCGATCGCTTCTTCATTAAGGTTTCACTCCTCGATCTTCGCAGTTGATCATTTCTTGCGCTAATCTGATGCCACAAATCTATCCAACGGTTTTTATCCGTTCATGGATCGTTTCACCATAAATGTTGTCTATTTTTGAGGGATGGTGGTTTCTGTTTCAACAGATCGAAACCCTTATTTCCTTTTTGCCAATCTTGGGGCACACGTCATCTTTCGGCGTTTAAATATCTCTTATTCTAGGGCTTCTTTACCGCTTTTTTCTTTTCCTTGCATTATCTTCTTCGCCACTTGTTCAACTCTTTCTTTTTCCATAGCTTCTCGCGCTGCTCCGTTGCCGTCTAACCCCAACGTTGATTTTTGGCTCCTTCGCTATTAGGAGTAAATAAGACTAAATTTTTTAATTTGGCTATAATATTTTGAGTGGTGATTAGACACAAAAAATTAAGAGGGTTGAACTTGTTAAAGCTAAAATAGTTTTAGAATGAATGACCCTTAAAAAAAAAAATAAGGCATCACAATTTAAAATATAAAAATAAATGTCTGCAATCCAAAATTAGGGCCATATAAACTTTTTTTTTTTTTTTTTTTTTAAGCTAGTTATATATTCGAAGATTTTTTCTCTTTGTGATGGGCTTTCTTTTTGCTCAGCCAAAGAAATTTAACACGACAAGACTATAAAAATCATAGTCAAAATGGTGTTAATTAATTAACACGGCAAGACTAGAAAGTCTAATAAGTCCAAAACAATCAGTAGCTCGGCCAGATTAGAAGACTCAAGTCAAAATGATTTATACATAAAGAAGAGTTAATTGTATTCCTGGTCCTTCAAGTTTGGGCCAGATACCAATTTAGTCCCAGTATTTTCAAACCTTATAATTAAAAGTCTATATATAGTTTAGTGAATATAACCTTACACCCAATCGAAACATATGATTATTTAATACTGTCGACAAATTCAATTATTACTATACCTCATTTAAAGAGCTTAAGTCAATAAGCATTTTAATCATCAAAATTTTAGACCATGTGATGTTTCTGATTTGTTAATTGATGTTTAAATATGGTTCAACACTTTCAAGTTGCGGTGAATTCTTGTGTATATAGTTTCATGTTATTTTTATTAAATTTTAAAGATAAATATTAACCACAGACTTAATTAGCACTATGATAGAAATTAGGACTTAATTGTTATATTTATTAAACTATAGACCTTTTATTGAAAATTTTTAAAATTTAGGAATTAAATTGGTATTGAGCACCAAAATTAAGGGATAAAAATGTTTTTTACCTAATTAAAGTTTATAAATTTCTTTAATGAATCAAAGAATAACTCTTTTCCCACCTTTGGTTTTAAGAACTACTTGATTAGTTAGCAATAGGTTTTCAAAACTTTGCATTTTTATGTATTAGCTCGATGTTGCAGTATTGCATCAGACGGATTAGATCCCGGCCATTTGCAAAAGCCTTTCTTCTCTAGTGATACATGTTGGTTTTCTAATCGGGTTTCGGGTCGCCCATGATGGGCAAATCCGACTCGACCCATTAAGTGATGGTTTCTATAATTCAGTTAAGAAACCACCACTACGTGTAGTTGTAAAACCACCACTACGTGAATTTAATTGATAGAGAAGAAAAGAGGAATTTGTTTTTTTTCCTTAATTTCTCTATGATCCGTAAGAAAAAAATTACTCTCTTGTTTGGAGGATTTTGACATTTGGGTTGTGGAAGCTAGTGCAATTTTCATCTTGTAATTTTGCATTTGATCCGTTGGAGTAAGTGATGTCACGCCCCGGGGTCGAAACTGCGACCCGGGCTCGCCAACAGATCCGCCACCTATGCCAAAACCCGCATAGGCGAAGCGTCTAACCTGCAAAAGATAGTACTATAGCTACACAAATATCAGAGATGAAATAAAATGCTGTAAAATAAAATCCAATTACTATACATCAAGAAATAAGGTACAATATCCATTCCCATAAATACGGATAACCATTATACAATGTTCTCAGTACAGCATCTCTCGACTATAAAAAGAGGTAAACTAAAACTATAGTACATCAGTCTCTCCAAATACAAAAGATCTCTCTCCTCCAGATAAACAGTAAAACCAGCCAACAGCTACGAGGAATCTCCAACCAGGGGATACAGCTACACTCCTCGGGTGGTAACGATCTAGCTCGTGACTCCCTCGCCCCGAACAATGACCGAAGATCAGCAACTCCAATGAGGACTCTGCAAAACAGGGGGAGAAAAGAAGAGGAAACAACAGTGGGGGTGAGAACCACTAGTAAACCAGTAGCCTCCCCCTGTGGGTAAAGCCTCAAGCTCCGGCGTACCCACTAAGTCTACTAGAGGCAAGAAAAGGGCAAGGGGGTAAAGCTGTAACAGAACTACTGAATAAAGGGGAAACCACCACAAGTATGCCTCTAAATGCAATACCGAAGGAAATGACGGTATGAATGCATCGGGGAACAGTATCTGACCAAATAGACCCAATCTGGTACCACCAGTAAACTGGTACTGCCTGCTCTGCCATCACTCACAACTCACCAACTGACCGGAACCCAACACGGTCTAAAGCCTACTCCGGAGTGGCACTCGAGGGGAGCGACCCACACGAGTAAAGTATCACTGTATCAAGCATCTCTGTAACCAATATCTCACAATAGCAGGACTGGATCATGACAATGATCAAAGTGGGAAACTCCGTCCACTAATGAAACCCCGATCCGATACAATAATACTCAAAAGTGGGAAATACCATCCACTAGAGAAATCTAATACCCAATCTGATGCAATAGTAAACATCCGGTCAACCGCCCAAAGTCCGCGGTCACCGCAATAACCCCCAACCCACAATTGGGTGAAATAATCAAGATCTGGTCAACCGCCTACTGTCCGCGGTTGCCGCAATAGCCCACAATCCAACATCAGGTACACCCTATCACTGACCCTCAGGTCCCAGCTACACTATCCCAAACCTCTGCTCGAACCCGAGCAACATGACTCAAAAGTCTAAATAAAAAGGAGAAAGAGAGCAATCATGGTTTCTCCTAAGTCAAATCCCAATATGATAGTGTAGCAATAAAATAGTGGCCTATCTAGATGTCCAAATCAGCATGCAAAAGTCCTCATACAAAATGAAAGAGGGAATATATCAAATAACAGTTTCACATGTGTAACGATTAATAAATCCACATAGATATACCCATCATGCTAAAATCATCAGTCAACTACACATGTATATGATCCCTGATCCATAATAAATTCCCAGAGTGAAACCCGCACATAATAAGTCGTTATGTCCCACCAATTAATCTATTTAATCCATTTTCATAAATCTGGGTGCTAAAGTAGCATGTCAATCATCACTAATAAATTATTCCAATGATCATGTTCCAACAGAAATATTATTCCCATAATGTCCCCAATATGCCATATTCACACAATTAATCTCAGATGATAGGCTCACATTATATCAGGCAATCATGCATAATAATCAATCAATATGCTCAAAAGTGGGGTTTTCTAATAAACTTAGTGAGCAGGTCAGAAGTAGAGGCGTGCAACAACCACCCACCTGAAGCGCTAACTGTCCGGGTCCGTACAGCTGAAAATGCCAAAAACTCCAATCCTGCGCTCCAACAAATACAGTACACCCGAAACACTCCTGGCACAACACAAAGTCCACAAAACTCACTCAAATTCCCAAATAATGCTCTTATAGATACATACAACAACAGTCCCAAAACTGTTAAATTATCACCTGCAGAAACTGCCCAGAAAAATCCCAGAAAAATATCACAGCGATCCTCGCATCGATAGCTTCGAAACGGTACCTTGCACGCCCAAATCCGAGTTCGGTAAGTCAAGTTATAAATTCGGCAAGGTGGTAATCCAAACATCAAACTGTGAAGAAAAACTGCACACTGTACACTGAGAAAACAGTAATTTTCACCTCGAAATCAATCTCATAAAATTCCAAGAAAAATACGAGCGCGTTCCTTGCGAAAAGTAGCCCAAAATCGACTCTTGAATCGCCTCGATCCGATATTCCTACGCCGAGAAACAATTCGTCGAAGGTACCGCTGTCCAAACACCCAAACAGCAAAAGAGGGGGTCAAAGATGTCTCGGGAAACGTGCCAAAAGTGCGAAACAGAGCGAAGCGATCAACACGAAAATCGAAGCCTTACCTCTTAGGAACACGCTGTCGAAGAAATCATCCAAAAACTCCTCCTGGTTTGCCCACATGAATTTCTGACTGAACTGCGACGGTAATGGGCCGAAATGGGGCGAAAACCGAGGCGAACTGTAAAAATGATATCGCCGTTGCCGAGCTTCCAGAGATTCTGGGAATCCACCACAAGATCCAGGACATCAAGGGGAACAACTTTCATAAAGAACTCACCCTCCCATTCCCTCTCTACAGCTCGGGAAAAGGAAAAGAAAGAGGGAAGTGGGCTGCCTTTTATAGGCCCACCAAAACAATTCCAAAATGACCAATGGGTCCCGGGTTTCGGGCGCCCGAAAAGATTCGGGCGCAAATAGTGCGGCCCGGCCCGCACTTTCGGGCGCGCACAGTAACCCGGCCCGGCCCGGCCCACTCCGCGCACGCGATCCGGTCGGACCGCACGACCGTCCGACCCGCTCCTCGCGCCGACACGTGTCCCCGAACACCACACAGCGGATCCGGCCGCTCCCCACACGCCGCGTGGCCAGCCCCGGTCAACGCGGCAGTTGGCGCTGGCCAATGGGCGGCCGCCACGTGGCGCACGCGTGCGCCACGTCGGCGCCGTGGCCGCCACGCCCGCCGGCACCGCCGCCTGCCGCCTGTCGCCTGCGCGCCTGCCCCGCCACCTGCCGCCCGTACGCGCACAGTGACGCGCCCAATCCCCGCGCGCCACGTGTCCAAGCCAAACACTCGCTGCACCCGGTGCACTACACCTCCAAACACCCAACGAATAACAAGATGCCACGTATCTCCAACCGGTCCACCGTGCACCACGCTACCTGCAACCTGCGCGCACAGTAGCCAGCCCAATCCTCGCGCGCCACGTGTCCAAGCCACGTGCTTGCTGCACCCGGTGCACACAACCCCAAACACCGAACCAATGCCACACTGCCACGTGTCTCTGCTCTGGTCCACCGTACACTACGCTGTGCTCCGTGGACCGCGACCTGTGGACCATCCACTGGGAAACTGCCACGTGGCCCCCCGCTCCGGTGCACGCCTGCCCGCCGCCGCGCTGCCGCCTGCCCGAGGCCGCGCCGCCGCCCTCCGCCGCTGCCCGCCGCCGCCGGCGATCGCCGGAGTTACTGTTCCGGCGGTGAACAGTAACCCGTGCCCAAAAACATCAAGTGGGTAGTCCATTTTGACCGTTTTCGCGCGCTGAATCCGAATTTGACGTCCGTTTCTCCAAATTCCAACTCTAAAAATTACCGAAGGCACCCGGAAATGCGTTCTTAGTCCAAACTTCGTGCGGAGCCCAATTTAAATATCCGATTCGCGCGAAACCACTTCTAAACCCTCCACGGGGTCCTCTGATCACTCACAGGGTCCATATAAGTCCGATGTCCAACACTTATGTCCAATTATGCCACAAACACCTCCAACACACCATGTAGGCCTCCAATAGCCACCCCAACGCACTGTAGCAGCTCTGCGGAGATCCGGGTCATCACAAGTGATTTGGTTTGATTCTACTACATCACGTTTTAGGAATTGCGATCAAGATATGTTTAAATTTATTTTGTTCAAACCTTTCATTGGTATCAGAGTCAGGTTTCAAACCAAATACTTGACTCTGCATTTTTTTTTACATGAGAAATTTGTACATAATAGTTTCTCTTGAAATTGTATGCATAATTTAATTCTAAAATTATAATTTGTGTTGAATTCTTGATTTAAATTGTCAACCTTATGATAGATATTGTTAATCTAAATATTGCTCTATTTTTTTCTTTCGTTTCGGGAGAAAGAAGTATGATGAATTGAACACGGACTTAATGGGTTCGTAATAATTCACTATTGGATTCCTTTTATGAGCCCAAATCCAACAATAAACGGGTTATTGGATTGTAATGTTATAGTACGGTCAGTATTAATAGATGTATATTAAACTTGGCAAATATATTAGAAACTGACTTGGGACTTGTTGGCTAGTGATTATGGGCTAAGTCTTTCATCTTTCATACCTCTCAGCCTGAGGGTTCATTTCTTGCATAGAGCGGTTTTTATTTTATTTTTTTTAGGAACTATTTCATAATGGTTTGATCATTTTTAAACTCATGCATAACTTTAGCAAATTATTTTTTTTATTATTTGAATTGATTGGCTTCATTATATGTATTGATTGATGCCATAATATTGTAGACAAAATATTTACATTTAAGTTTTTCACATGCTAATAAATGTTAAATTTTTTTATTAGATATGACATGTACAATTCGGACTAAGAGAGTTTTGAGGGGGAGATATGGTGACATATTATTGCTCCCTATCATGACTTATAAGATGAATCCCTCACACTCTATGGAACAACATTTATTGGTTTTAGACAACTTATTCGAAGTGCTTGAAAGTGATGATTATGTTATTCAAAATTTTCAGAGAGCACTTGCATTGAGAAATTCAATACCTGATTATTGGGCTAAAACTTGGTGGAATATATTTAAAAATAAATATAATTTCGTAGTATCCTATGGTGATCTGGTATCGATATTCAGGGATGTTTATAATCGTCATTATATTACAAGTGCTATAAGAAGGACAAATATTTTGGCTATAGCTTCTAATCTTCGAAATAGTGGGCGCACTACTCTTGGAAGATTTAATGGAGACTCATTCTTACAAAAGGCAGCACTTGATATTATGGAACGAGTATCATATGATGTTGTTTCTGAATCATGGTGTAGAGTGTTTAACGGTGAAAGTTGAGTTAGTTCGAATTGTATTTGTACTTATGAATGATATTTTTATTTTGTTTCATGTTGTTGTTATGTATTTTAATCAACACTAAGTAATTGAAGTATGTGTAGTGTTTTATTTTGTTAATGAATATGAAAGCATTTCGTTTAATATTCATAGTTATAACTAATATGATATAACTTTCTGTCATGGATGATGATGATAGTACTTCATTTTTTTATAAATGCTTATATCAGTGGGAGTTCTTAGATTTGGAGAAATCTAGAACTTTGTTATCTAGAATTTATCTCTTTGTACTGTGAATATTAAATTTGTGATGATATAACATTTGAATATAGAAGATGATTGGGAACATAGTGAACTTTCGATTCTATTTCTTATATTATATCATGATTAACTTAGTACATTGAAATATATGTTTTAGATAATTTTGTAAGTGCTAGTTTTTTAATTTATGTAATGTCTCTATGTAGCTTTGAAATATCATGGCATCAAAGAATATCATAGCAGATCTCAATAAGGGTGAGAAATTGGATGGTGATAATTACAATATCTGGCAAACTAAGATTCAATATATTCTTGAGGAACAAGAAGCATTAGAAGCTATTCACCATACCATGACCGACCTTGGTGAAGGAAACATTGCTCTCAGCATAGAAGAGATCAAGAAGCTTATCTTGCCTGGAAAGCAAAGGATTCCTCTACTCGTGGAATTCTGATAAGTTCAATGGTTGATGATCTCATTGGCGAGTGCGAGCTACTTCCTACTGCTCATGCAATGTGGGTTCATCTAAAGGAGAAATTTGGGGGTACAACTGTAATCAAATTGAGACAGTTGACCATCAAATTTGATACTTATAAGAAGCACCCTAATCATACTATTAAACAACATCTACGAGAGATGTCTAATATGATAAGGGAACTGAAGTCTGCAGGACACACCCTCACTGATGAGCAGCAAGTTCAAGCAGTAATCCGCTCTCTTCCTGATAGTTGGGAGCACATGAAAGTTAACTTAACTCATAACGACGACATCAAAACTTTTGCTGATGTGGCTCGCCATTTGGAACTGGAAGATGAGCGTCTTGGGGCTGCAAGAGGTCCAACGCATGCTTATATGACTGAATTCAGTTCACAAAGAGCTTCGGGCTCTAAGTACAAGAAATTTAAAAATATAAAGAGGAAGGGAGTGGAGACTGGGCAGGGACCTAAAAAGAACAAGTTAAAAGGAAATCCGAAAGGCAAACGATTTTGGAAGAAAAAGAAAGATAAGAGTAAGATGAAGTGCTATAACTGTGGCAAGTTGGGTCACTTTGCTCGTGAGTGTACCGAGCAGAAAAAGGTAGCATTTCATTCTATTTTTCTTAATACTGTTTGTGTTTCTAGTACAGTGTTGCTCACTGATTCTTATCCTTTGTGGATTGTAGACTCAGGAGCCACAGATCATGTAGCAGGAGACTGAGGTGCATTTGTGGAATATCGTCGAGTTCAAGCTGGGACTAAATGGATATTTGTAGGGAACAATGCAAAGGTTGACGTAAAAGGAATAGACATGTGCAAGTTAGTGTTGCGTGGTGGCCGAACCTTAATCCTACATGATGTCCTATATGCTCCAGAGATTCGACGAAACTTGGTCTCTGTATCTGTTCTTTTAAGCAGGTTATGTTTTAAATTTTTGCAACAGTCGTGTGGACATACTTTATGACTTGTTTATTATGGCACTGGCTACTTATTAAATGGTTTCTTTGTATTGGATTGTGAACATAATATATGTAATTATGTTGGTAGTTGTTTTTCTTCAACTGCTTCTAGTAGCAATACGAATGTGAATACAAATGTTTGGCATGCTAGACTAGGACATATTGGTCAAGAAAGGATGAATAGTCTTGCTAAACATGGTCTATTAGGTTCACTCACTTCAATTGATTTGCCTAGATGTGAATACTGCCTAGCTGGAGTAACAACTAGAAAACCATTTGGTCAAGGAATAAGAGCTGAATATCCATTGCAATTAATTCATTTTGATATATATGGTCCAATGAATGTTAGAGCGAGACATGGGGCATCATATTTCATTACTTTTATAGATGACTTCACCCGTTTTAGTTCCGTCTATCTGATTGCTCACAAGTCAGAAGCATTGGATTGCTTCAAACGTTGTGTTAATCTTGTAGAGAATCAGCTAGATAGAAGGATTAAAGCCTTAAGAACTGATAGGGGAAGAGAATATCTATCTGAACAGTTCAAAGAATTGTGTAATGAAAAGGGCATTGAAAGGCAACTGACCATTCCTGGAACTCCGCAACAAAATGGTGTTGCAGAGGGAAGAAATAGGACCTTATTAGAAATGGTTAGATCCATGATGGCACAAGCAAATCTTTCTATTTCATTTTGGGGAGATGCTTTATTAGCAGCAACTTATATATGAAATCGTGTACCTGTTAAATCAGTTGCATCTACTCCCTACGAGTTATGGACAGGTAGAAAACCTGATTTAAATTATGTCACGCCCCGAGTTCAAAAACCAGTGTAAATTTTTTTTTTTTTTTTTTTTTTCAATCAGAGTTACAACCAATCAGGGCAATGACAGACCGCCACATATATAGAAGAGTCCCAATATCCTATGAAATTGAGCCTTTTCTATATATGCACGGCTAGCTTGGCAACAACATCAGAGTACTAACTACGTACATCTCTGAACAAATATTACAAGTTAACTTTACAAATATACAACTGAATTACAATTTCTTTTCACTCAACATCATAACTTTTCGGCTGTCCAGGGTCAACCTCTATATCGATACCTCGCCAATTCGTCCCGACATCCCAACACCCGCTTGACCTGAAAAACAGTCACCCGAGGGTGTGAGACACACCGGAGTGTATCCCAGTGGGCACGACGAGCCGAGAAATAGCAGATCGTACCTACTGGTATACAATACTAGAGGATAGTAATAATCAGGGGTTAGAATAATCAGATAGGCAACATGGAGATCAACCAATATATATAATCATGAAATCAACAGATATCTAATCATGAAGGTAACATGGAAATCAGATAGGCAATCATGAAGATCAACAGATATATATACTCAAGAAATCACAGGTAGGATAAGCAACTCAATAATCATGATACTATAAGTAAAGGCATCATATCAAGTCTCGACCTGTATAGGTGGATCATAAAACATCAAATCAAGGAATCAATGGAAATATAAAAGCTATGCATCACTTAACAAGAACTGAGCAATTATAAGGAATAGCTAATCATGCATCAACTGATAGAAACCACAAGTACCCAATCACTGCCACTTTTGGCCACAAGGGCCTCAGGCTAACTGCCATGGAGCATATGACCTCAGGCAACAACCACTTTTGGTCATTGGGGCCTCAGGCAACAACCACTTTTGGACACCCAATCAAGCTATCATAACCCACTAGGCTCACGGGTCGATCAGACCTCTCTACCGGCAAAGAACACCGTGACGGTGGCCAAACCGTCGGTGTGCGTGACGAAAGCTTGGCTCGACGGCGATCATAATGCTGATGCTCAAACCACGGTCCACTAGACGGCAAGAAGCCGCAGAAAATCCCCACTGGGATACAAGTATAACATGCCAAGTACTGAAGTAATCTCACCTATTCTAAACATGCAGTGAAGAATAGAGACAAGTATAGAACGATGCTAGTGACCAATCAAGCATGGCATGTGTCCAGGAAATGCATATCAACTGCTGAAGAAATCAGGATATAACTCAACATGATAAATAAGCAACTGCTGGAATATAAGCATGATATGCAAGCAAGTAATAAGAGCAGGTATAGACTCCATATCAATCATAATGCTAAAACTCAGTTCACGGTCGGTAGACCGGACAGACGGCGGAACGCCGAGGAAAATCCCCACTGGGATGCAATATCAGAATCAACTGAGTCTCACTCATATGCAAGAATAAGCAGCAACTAAATATCATGGATCAGATATAATCAGGAAGTACTGATAATCAGGTATATAACCTAGCAAATGACCAATCATGCAAGGTATAATCTCAACAAAGGAAGACAGGTTCAATCAATCATCTAGGGTAAGCAAGAACAGGGGTCCAACCAATACCGTACACAGAGGGCCGAAATGATAAAGCCCGGACCGAAGATAACCCACCTGAAGGTAGACGGTCGCGATAACCACAAGACGGATCACAGGCTGGTTCCTGATGACTGGGGCCTACAAAATACCAGGTGACAACTCAGGATCTATCAATCCTCCAAGTGCAACTAGCGCGAATTGACTATTCCGTCGATTAACGTAATATTAAGCATATATAGCTTTTCAGAAACCTCCGAGAACCCACCGAAAGGTCCACAATGTTTTAGAACGTTTATTTAGCTCTTTCATATTGTTACAATTGCAGCAAGCCCCTCAGGCTTATTCATATTGTGTTTTATTCACCAATTAAACACTGTTTTGGCTCGTTCTTTTAAATGGTAAGTCATTTTTACAAACCGTCACTTCCAGTAGGTGACTTTCATCTTGCTGAACACCGTGCTCACCAATTTGCGGCAGCACGGAACCCGAGGCAAACTTCGGGCCATAAAATTCTCGACTAACATAGCCTTAATGTAATTTTGTTTCTTCGAGACTTCAAACTCTAAATCTAACGCGAGCATCGCGTTTAGTGACCCCAAAATAGCCAGGAATGCACTGTCGCGGCTTCGCAAACAGCCTAGAACACAGTTTTGTCTCAACATTATAGTTTTAGGTTGATTTCACTACATCTTTTATTCTATTCATCAAACAGCAAAAGTCTGAATATCAAAATTGACCTAAATCATGCTTGGATCACTGTGCTCACCCTGGTTGGGATCCAGGAGTGCTGGTTCAAGCAGAACCAAGGCCATGCCCACACACTAGTTCACAATGCACCAAACTTCAACCCACACAGAATCACTTTGATCTGAAATGAGCACTAAGCTCAGGGGATATGTTTGAGCATCTTTTATTCTTACAGCAATGTCTAATTCCATAGTTTTCTTCATTGAGGCATTTATACAAACATCTAGCATGCATGCTTCATATACACACACACAAGCACCATTCGAATTGGGTTCTCAGCAATTACTGGACCAAAAGCCATGCAACTTGAAGGGAAATGCACCAAATAACCGAAAGATTATTCCTAGCAGGTTGTAGCAACCTTGCTGCATAGGTTAGCCGAGATTCCCAAGGTTGAAGATGATGCCATTGCATTGAATTTCATGACCATTGATCCAGTGTATCTAGGACCCAAAACAAGACACCAACAGATGCACCTCAACCCCCTGAAACTTTCTGTACCCATGCCCGGCCGTCGGGGTGCGGCGGCGGCGGCGGAGCAAAGCTCCGGTTTGGAGCTTGAGGAGCTCTAATGGCAGATTTGCACAGAGCCCTTATGAAGCTTTCTAACTTGCATGGATAGACTCCTTGTGGTCCCAGCAAGCTTCCCGACCAACTCTCCCCGGCCGGAAATGGCCGGAGCGCCGGCGGCCACAACTTGGTGAAATTTCGAACCCAACTCGGCCGTGCCTTCCTCGGCTGCATGGGAGCCATGCAACTACCTGGTTGGGATCCTCTTGGCCCCAAAAATCTTTATGGGTAGGTGGCCGGCGACGGAGAGGCCTGCCGGTGCCGGGGCACGAGGTTCGGCCAACCTTGCAATTATTCGAAAGCTAGGGCACAAAACTGCGATTTACTGGGTCTACCAAACTCCACCAAATTTTGTGGAGTTGGTCCCCACCACCAACAGTCCAGGCACACCGATTTTGAGCCTTTTTGGTCAAACGGTTGCAGAGTTCTTCCAAGATGGAGCAACTTAGGTTTTCGGCCATCAACTTGCTCCCGCCGGCCAACCTCAGTGCATGGGGGCTCGGGATTGTTCATGGGGCATCCGTAGGTACCTACTAAGCTACTGTTGAAGGTTTGGGGTGCTAACAATCCAGGGGTTTGAATATCTTACCTTGGCCGAGCTCGGGGAAGAAGGAGGAAGCCGGTTTCTTGCACCTCCCACCTCGCGCGACTCCGGCCCACTCCAGCAAGGTCCAGAAGCACCAATGAGCTTCTCAAGCACCTTTAAAACCAACCCAGAGGAAGTTGGTTCCAACTTCTTCCTTTCTCTCTCACTATCTCTTTTCTCTCTCTTGGATTAGGGTCCCTCGGCCTCCAATCCCCTTGGGCTTAGTCTGGAAGGAAGCAGGGGATCAAGAGGTTTTGAAGAACCTCCCAGAAGGCAGTGGGACAAGGGTTGGGACTTGCTCCTCCTTCCTCTCACTCTTCTCGGATTGGCTAAAAGGGCTTGTGATCTTTGGGCTCCCCAAGCACACGAGATTGGTCTGGGGAACTTGCAGGATCAAGGTGATGCTCAACCTTCCCTCTTGACTCCTCGGAATGCACCAAGAAGAACCCAACAACCACCTACACTTTAAATGCTAGATTTCTTAGGAATTTATCCTCAACCGGGTTCACACCTAACCCTATTGTTCCGAGGCTTTCTCAGTGGGTGCAAATTGCACCCAACACCCTTTAGTAAGAAGCCCTAGCATCTAGGCACATAAAATATTAACCTTTTATACAATTTAGTCCAATTTTCGGCACTTTTCACGCATTTCGAGGCAATCTGCTCATCGTTTTGCGAAACGGATATTGCCACGACGTCCGGTTCGTCGAGACTTGTCAGGTAGCGTATTTGTTTGGTTTGTTTGACGCTCAGATAAAAACTTGTTCCATAAAAACTGTCCAATTTCACAGTTTCCACGCTTCTCGAGATTCCAGAGTCGTCAAAGAGAATTTTCGACTGCGCCATTGCGTTCAGAACGTCGAAAATAGTTAGATTTGACTACTTATACCGCTGAATTAGAGGTCCGAATAGTAAATTGGCCAATGTTGGTTCAGGGGGGAATGAAATCAAGGGTTTACTGTTCATCTGCAGTACCACTTAAGTCACACTGTGCGCATAGGCACTGTTCCATTTGTCGCAGCCCTTTGTCCCCTTCTTTTTTGAATTCTGGAAGATCCGACCGTCAGATCGAAAAGTGCTGAATATGAAACTTGCTCAGTTCGACGAGACGATCGCATCGGTCAACTCGGATTTCCGAGATCATGTCCGGATTGGAAATTAGCCTTTTGCCTCGTAATTCGTGCAACTTGCACACCGGCAATTGATCAAATAGATCGAATTAGATCTTTAGAATCCAACTCCGGCTAAAAATTCACCTTTTATTTTATTTATTAAAAATAAAATATCCGGATTACTACATCACTCCCATCTTACAAAAAGTTTCGTCCCCGAAACTTAATACAACTAAAACTCTGGTAAGTCTCGAATAGGTTCATGATAATGACCACTAGTCTCAAGGTTTCAACAACACTTAGGCTGCTATTTTAGCCCCAATCTAATATACCCCATAACAGGGCAAAGCATTTCCTCAGTTCTTTCGTAAGTACGTTGTCTGCAGCCAACGTGCTTACCAAAAGAAAAGTGAAATGCCATAGATCTGTCGCCAACAACTAGTTGGGGACACAACTCACATCTGAAGGTACATCACATACCTCTCTTCACAGTCACTATGCCAATGACATAGCCTCTACCAAGGGTCTCTACTTCTCGATAGAATCGACACAAAGGACAAAATTCAAACCCTTCCCAAATCAGGGTTACTATCGGGCACCTAAGCCACTAGTTTACGACACAAGGATTCTGAAAGGTCAATAATTTGTTCAACCTCTGGCAAACGGTGGTCTATCCTTTAACCACATACACTGTAACTGATCTGAGCCCTCTGGCTCCACTGAAACAGCAAGCCCACGGTCGAAACCATGACCACGGCTAATTTGCACTAACAACGATCCCCAAATCGCAACCACGAACCCATCTAAGTTCCAAAACCTTACTGTACCAAAACCCAGCGCTCTCTCGTGACACGAGTCATCCTAGGGTTCGTTTCTAGCCAAACCTAGACTTCTTATTCCTATTGCTCTGATACCATTTAATCTGTCACGCCCCGAGTTCAAAAACCAGTGTAAATTTTTTTTTTTTTTTTTTTTCAATCAGAGTTACAACCAATCAGGGCAATGACAGACCACCACATATATAGAAGAGTCCCAATATCCTATGAAATTGAGCCTTTTCTATATATGCACGGCTAGCTTGGCAACAACATCAGAGTACTAACTACGTACATCTCTGAACAAATATTACAAGTTAACTTTACAAATATACAACTGAATTACAATTTCTTTTCACTCAACATCATAACTTTTCGGCTGTCCAGGGTCAACCTCTATATCGATACCTCGCCAATTCGTCCCGACATCCCAACACCCGCTTGACCTGAAAAACAGTCACCCGAGGGTGTGAGACACACCGGAGTGTATCCCAGTGGGCACGACGAGCCGAGAAATAGCAGATCGTACCTACTGGTATACAATACTAGAGGATAGTAATAATCAGGGGTTAGAATAATCAGATAGGCAACATGGAGATCAACCAATATATATAATCATGAAATCAACAGATATCTAATCATGAAGGTAACATGGAAATCAGATAGGCAATCATGAAGATCAACAGATATATATACTCAAGAAATCACAGGTAGGATAAGCAACTCAATAATCATGATACTATAAGTAAAGGCATCATATCAAGTCTCGACCTGTATAGGTGGATCATAAAACATCAAATCAAGGAATCAATGGAAATATAAAAGCTATGCATCACTTAACAAGAACTGAGCAATTATAAGGAATAGCTAATCATGCATCAACTGATAGAAACCACAAGTACCCAATCACTGCCACTTTTGGCCACAAGGGCCTCAGGCTAACTGCCATGGAGCATATGACCTCAGGCAACAACCACTTTTGGTCATTGGGGCCTCAGGCAACAACCACTTTTGGACACCCAATCAAGCTATCATAACCCCACTAGGCTCACGGGTCGATCAGACCTCTCTACCGGCAAAGAACACCGTGACGGTGGCCAAACCGTCGGTGTGCGTGACGAAAGCTTGGCTCGACGGCGATCATAATGCTGATGCTCAAACCACGGTCCACTAGACGGCAAGAAGCCGCAGAAAATCCCCACTGGGATACAAGTATAACATGCCAAGTACTGAAGTAATCTCACCTATTCTAAACATGCAGTGAAGAATAGAGACAAGTATAGAACGATGCTAGTGACCAATCAAGCATGGCATGTGTCCAGGAAATGCATATCAACTGCTGAAGAAATCAGGATATAACTCAACATGATAAATAAGCAACTGCTGGAATATAAGCATGATATGCAAGCAAGTAATAAGAGCAGGTATAGACTCCATATCAATCATAATGCTAAAACTCAGTTCACGGTCGGTAGACCGGACAGACGGCGGAACGCCGAGGAAAATCCCCACTGGGATGCAATATCAGAATCAACTGAGTCTCACTCATATGCAAGAATAAGCAGCAACTAAATATCATGGATCAGATATAATCAGGAAGTACTGATAATCAGGTATATAACCTAGCAAATGACCAATCATGCAAGGTATAATCTCAACAAAGGAAGACAGGTTCAATCAATCATCTAGGGTAAGCAAGAACAGGGGTCCAACCAATACCGTACACAGAGGGCCGAAATGATAAAGCCCGGACCGAAGATAACCCACCTGAAGGTAGACGGTCGCGATAACCACAAGACGGATCACAGGCTGGTTCCTGATGACTGGGGCCTACAAAATACCAGGTGACAACTCAGGATCTATCAATCCTCCAAGTGCAACTAGCGCGAATTGACTATTCCGTCGATTAACGTAATATTAAGCATATATAGCTTTTCAGAAACCTCCGAGAACCCACCGAAAGGTCCACAATGTTTTAGAACGTTTATTTAGCTCTTTCATATTGTTACAATTGCAGCAAGCCCCTCAGGCTTATTCATATTGTGTTTTATTCACCAATTAAACACTGTTTTGGCTCGTTCTTTTAAATGGTAAGTCATTTTTACAAACCGTCACTTCCAGTAGGTGACTTTCATCTTGCTGAACACCGTGCTCACCAATTTGCGGCAGCACGGAACCCGAGGCAAACTTCGGGCCATAAAATTCTCGACTAACATAGCCTTAATGCAATTTTGTTTCTTCGAGACTTCAAACTCTAAATCTAACGCGAGCATCGCGTTTAGTGACCCCAAAATAGCCAGGAATGCACTGTCGCGGCTTCGCAAACAGCCTAGAACACAGTTTTGTCTCAACATTATAGTTTTAGGTTGATTTCACTACATCTTTTATTCTATTCATCAAACAGCAAAAGTCTGAATATCAAAATTGACCTAAATCATGCTTGGATCACTGTGCTCACCCTGGTTGGGATCCAGGAGTGCTGGTTCAAGCAGAACCAAGGCCATGCCCACACACTAGTTCACAATGCACCAAACTTCAACCCACACAGAATCACTTTGATCTGAAATGAGCACTAAGCTCAGGGGATATGTTTGAGCATCTTTTATTCTTACAGCAATGTCTAATTCCATAGTTTTCTTCATTGAGGCATTTATACAAACATCTAGCATGCATGCTTCATATACACACACACAAGCACCATTCGAATTGGGTTCTCAGCAATTACTGGACCAAAAGCCATGCAACTTGAAGGGAAATGCACCAAATAACCGAAAGATTATTCCTAGCAGGTTGTAGCAACCTTGCTGCATAGGTTAGCCGAGATTCCCAAGGTTGAAGATGATGCCATTGCATTGAATTTCATGACCATTGATCCAGTGTATCTAGGACCCAAAACAAGACACCAACAGATGCACCTCAACCCCCTGAAACTTTCTGTACCCATGCCCGGCCGTCGGGGTGCGGCGGCGGCGGCGGAGCAAAGCTCCGGTTTGGAGCTTGAGGAGCTCTAATGGCAGATTTGCACAGAGCCCTTATGAAGCTTTCTAACTTGCATGGATAGACTCCTTGTGGTCCCAGCAAGCTTCCCGACCAACTCTCCCCGGCCGGAAATGGCCGGAGCGCCGGCGGCCACAACTTGGTGAAATTTCGAACCCAACTCGGCCGTGCCTTCCTCGGCTTGCATGGGAGCCATGCAACTACCTGGTTGGGATCCTCTTGGCCCCAAAAATCTTTATGGGTAGGTGGCCGGCGACGGAGAGGCCTGCCGGTGCCGGGGCACGAGGTTCGGCCAACCTTGCAATTATTCGAAAGCTAGGGCACAAAACTGCGATTTACTGGGTCTACCAAACTCCACCAAATTTTGTGGAGTTGGTCCCCACCACCAACAGTCCAGGCACACCGATTTTGAGCCTTTTTGGTCAAACGGTTGCAGAGTTCTTCCAAGATGGAGCAACTTAGGTTTTCGGCCATCAACTTGCTCCCGCCGGCCAACCTCAGTGCATGGGGGCTCGGGATTGTTCATGGGGCATCCGTAGGTACCTACTAAGCTACTGTTGAAGGTTTGGGGTGCTAACAATCCAGGGGTTTGAATATCTTACCTTGGCCGAGCTCGGGGAAGAAGGAGGAAGCCGGTTTCTTGCACCTCCCACCTCGCGCGACTCCGGCCCACTCCAGCAAGGTCCAGAAGCACCAATGAGCTTCTCAAGCACCTTTAAAACCAACCCAGAGGAAGTTGGTTCCAACTTCTTCCTTTCTCTCTCACTATCTCTTTTCTCTCTCTTGGATTAGGGTCCCTCGGCCTCCAATCCCCTTGGGCTTAGTCTGGAAGGAAGCAGGGGATCAAGAGGTTTTGAAGAACCTCCCAGAAGGCAGTGGGACAAGGGTTGGGACTTGCTCCTCCTTCCTCTCACTCTTCTCGGATTGGCTAAAAGGGCTTGTGATCTTTGGGCTCCCCAAGCACACGAGATTGGTCTGGGGAACTTGCAGGATCAAGGTGATGCTCAACCTTCCCTCTTGACTCCTCGGAATGCACCAAGAAGAACCCAACAACCACCTACACTTTAAATGCTAGATTTCTTAGGAATTTATCCTCAACCGGGTTCACACCTAACCCTATTGTTCCGAGGCTTTCTCAGTGGGTGCAAATTGCACCCAACACCCTTTAGTAAGAAGCCCTAGCATCTAGGCACATAAAATATTAACCTTTTATACAATTTAGTCCAATTTTCGGCACTTTTCACGCATTTCGAGGCAATCTGCTCATCGTTTTGCGAAACGGATATTGCCACGACGTCCGGTTCGTCGAGACTTGTCAGGTAGCGTATTTGTTTGGTTTGTTTGACGCTCAGATAAAAACTTGTTCCATAAAAACTGTCCAATTTCACAGTTTCCACGCTTCTCGAGATTCCAGAGTCGTCAAAGAGAATTTTCGACTGCGCCATTGCGTTCAGAACGTCGAAAATAGTTAGATTTGACTACTTATACCGCTGAATTAGAGGTCCGAATAGTAAATTGGCCAATGTTGGTTCAGGGGGGAATGAAATCAAGGGTTTACTGTTCATCTGCAGTACCACTTAAGTCACACTGTGCGCATAGGCACTGTTCCATTTGTCGCAGCCCTTTGTCCCCTTCTTTTTTGAATTCTGGAAGATCCGACCGTCAGATCGAAAAGTGCTGAATATGAAACTTGCTCAGTTCGACGAGACGATCGCATCGGTCAACTCGGATTTCCGAGATCATGTCCGGATTGGAAATTAGCCTTTTGCCTCGTAATTCGTGCAACTTGCACACCGGCAATTGATCAAATAGATCGAATTAGATCTTTAGAATCCAACTCCGGCTAAAAATTCACCTTTTATTTTATTTATTAAAAATAAAATATCCGGATTACTACATCACTCCCATCTTACAAAAAGTTTCGTCCCCGAAACTTATACAACTAAAACTCTGGTAAGTCTCGAATAGGTTCATGATAATGACCACTAGTCTCAAGGTTTCAACAACACTTAGGCTGCTATTTTAGCCCCAATCTAATATACCCCATAACAGGGCAAAGCATTTCCTCAGTTCTTTCGTAAGTACGTTGTCTGCAGCCAACGTGCTTACCAAAAGAAAAGTGAAATGCCATAGATCTGTCGCCAACAACTAGTTGGGGACACAACTCAAATCTGAAGGTACATCACATACCTCTCTTCACAGTCACTATGCCAATGACATAGCCTCTACCAAGGGTCTCTACTTCTCGATAGAATCGACACAAAGGACAAAATACAAACCCTTCCCAAATCAGGGTTACTATCGGGCACCTAAGCCACTAGTTTACGACACAAGGATTCTGAAAGGTCAATAATTTGTTCAACCTCTGGCAAACGGTGGTCTATCCTTTAACCACATACACTGTAACTGATCTGAGCCCTCTGGCTCCACTGAAACAGCAAGCCCACGGTCGAAACCATGACCACGGCTAATTTGCACTAACAACGATCCCCAAATCGCAACCACGAACCCATCTAAGTTCCAAAACCTTACTGTACCATAACCCAGCGCTCTCTCGTGACACGAGTCATCCTAGGGTTCGTTTCTAGCCAAACCTAGACTTCTTATTCCTATTGCTCTGATACCATCTAATCTGTCACGCCCCGAGTTCAAAAACCAGTGTAAATTTTTTTTTTTTTTTTTTTTTCAATCAGAGTTACAACCAATCAGGGCAATGACAGACCGCCACATATATAGAAGAGTCCCAATATCCTATGAAATTGAGCCTTTTCTATATATGCACGGCTAGCTTGGCAACAACATCAGAGTACTAACTACGTACATCTCTGAACAAATATTACAAGTTAACTTTACAAATATACAACTGAATTACAATTTCTTTTCACTCAACATCATAACTTTTCGGCTGTCCAGGGTCAACCTCTATATCGATACCTCGCCAATTCGTCCCGACATCCCAACACCCGCTTGACCTGAAAAACAGTCACCCGAGGGTGTGAGACACACCGGAGTGTATCCCAGTGGGCACGACGAGCCGAGAAATAGCAGATCGTACCTACTGGTATACAATACTAGAGGATAGTAATAATCAGGGGTTAGAATAATCAGATAGGCAACATGGAGATCAACCAATATATATAATCATGAAATCAACAGATATCTAATCATGAAGGTAACATGGAAATCAGATAGGCAATCATGAAGATCAACAGATATATATACTCAAGAAATCACAGGTAGGATAAGCAACTCAATAATCATGATACTATAAGTAAAGGCATCATATCAAGTCTCGACCTGTATAGGTGGATCATAAAACATCAAATCAAGGAATCAATGGAAATATAAAAGCTATGCATCACTTAACAAGAACTGAGCAATTATAAGGAATAGCTAATCATGCATCAACTGATAGAAACCACAAGTACCCAATCACTGCCACTTTTGGCCACAAGGGCCTCAGGCTAACTGCCATGGAGCATATGACCTCAGGCAACAACCACTTTTGGTCATTGGGGCCTCAGGCAACAACCACTTTTGGACACCCAATCAAGCTATCATAACCCCACTAGGCTCACGGGTCGATCAGACCTCTCTACCGGCAAAGAACACCGTGACGGTGGCCAAACCGTCGGTGTGCGTGACGAAAGCTTGGCTCGACGGCGATCATAATGCTGATGCTCAAACCACGGTCCACTAGACGGCAAGAAGCCGCAGAAAATCCCCACTGGGATACAAGTATAACATGCCAAGTACTGAAGTAATCTCACCTATTCTAAACATGCAGTGAAGAATAGAGACAAGTATAGAACGATGCTAGTGACCAATCAAGCATGGCATGTGTCCAGGAAATGCATATCAACTGCTGAAGAAATCAGGATATAACTCAACATGATAAATAAGCAACTGCTGGAATATAAGCATGATATGCAAGCAAGTAATAAGAGCAGGTATAGACTCCATATCAATCATAATGCTAAAACTCAGTTCACGGTCGGTAGACCGGACAGACGGCGGAACGCCGAGGAAAATCCCCACTGGGATGCAATATCAGAATCAACTGAGTCTCACTCATATGCAAGAATAAGCAGCAACTAAATATCATGGATCAGATATAATCAGGAAGTACTGATAATCAGGTATATAACCTAGCAAATGACCAATCATGCAAGGTATAATCTCAACAAAGGAAGACAGGTTCAATCAATCATCTAGGGTAAGCAAGAACAGGGGTCCAACCAATACCGTACACAGAGGGCCGAAATGATAAAGCCCGGACCGAAGATAACCCACCTGAAGGTAGACGGTCGCGATAACCACAAGACGGATCACAGGCTGGTTCCTGATGACTGGGGCCTACAAAATACCAGGTGACAACTCAGGATCTATCAATCCTCCAAGTGCAACTAGCGCGAATTGACTATTCCGTCGATTAACGTAATATTAAGCATATATAGCTTTTCAGAAACCTCCGAGAACCCACCGAAAGGTCCACAATGTTTTAGAACGTTTATTTAGCTCTTTCATATTGTTACAATTGCAGCAAGCCCCTCAGGCTTATTCATATTGTGTTTTATTCACCAATTAAACACTGTTTTGGCTCGTTCTTTTAAATGGTAAGTCATTTTTACAAACCGTCACTTCCAGTAGGTGACTTTCATCTTGCTGAACACCGTGCTCACCAATTTGCGGCAGCACGGAACCGAGGCAAACTTCGGGCCATAAAATTCTCGACTAACATAGCCTTAATGCAATTTTGTTTCTTCGAGACTTCAAACTCTAAATCTAACGCGAGCATCGCGTTTAGTGACCCCAAAATAGCCAGGAATGCACTGTCGCGGCTTCGCAAACAGCCTAGAACACAGTTTTGTCTCAACATTATAGTTTTAGGTTGATTTCACTACATCTTTTATTCTATTCATCAAACAGCAAAAGTCTGAATATCAAAATTGACCTAAATCATGCTTGGATCACTGTGCTCACCCTGGTTGGGATCCAGGAGTGCTGGTTCAAGCAGAACCAAGGCCATGCCCACACACTAGTTCACAATGCACCAAACTTCACCCACACAGAATCACTTTGATCTGAAATGAGCACTAAGCTCAGGGGATATGTTTGAGCATCTTTCATTCTTACAGCAATGTCTAATTCCATAGTTTTCTTCATTGAGGCATTTATACAAACATCTAGCATGCATGCTTCATATACACACACACAAGCACCATTCGAATTGGGTTCTCAGCAATTACTGGACCAAAAGCCATGCAACTTGAAGGGAAATGCACCAAATAACCGAAAGATTATTCCTAGCAGGTTGTAGCAACCTTGCTGCATAGGTTAGCCGAGATTCCCAAGGTTGAAGATGATGCCATTGCATTGAATTTCATGACCATTGATCCAGTGTATCTAGGACCCAAAACAAGACACCAACAGATGCACCTCAACCCCCTGAAACTTTCTGTACCCATGCCCGGCCGTCGGGGTGCGGCGGCGGCGGCGGAGCAAAGCTCCGGTTTGGAGCTTGAGGAGCTCTAATGGCAGATTTGCACAGAGCCCTTATGAAGCTTTATAACTTGCATGGATAGACTCCTTGTGGTCCCAGCAAGCTTCCCGACCAACTCTCCCCGGCCGGAAATGGCCGGAGCGCCGGCGGCCACAACTTGGTGAAATTTCGAACCCAACTCGGCCGTGCCTTCCTCGGCTTGCATGGGAGCCATGCAACTACCTGGTTGGGATCCTCTTGGCCGTAACAATCTTTATAGGTAGGTGGCCGGCGACGGAGAGGCCTGCCGGTGCCGGGGCACGAGGTTCGGCCAACCTTGCAATTATTCGAAAGCTAGGGCACAAAACTGCGATTTACTGGGTCAACCAAACTCCACCAAATTTTGTGGAGTTGGTCCCCACCACCAACAGTCCAGGCACACCGATTTTGAGCCTTTTGGTCAAACGGTTGCAGAGTTCTTCCAAGATGGAGCAACTTAGGTTTTCGGCCATCAACTTGCTCCCGCCGGCCAACCTCAGTGCATGGGGGCTCGGGATTGTTCATGGGGCATCCGTAGGTCCCTACTAAGCTACTGTTGAAGGTTTGGGGTGCTAACAATCCAGGGGTTTGAATATCTTACCTTGGCCGAGCTCGGGGAAGAAGGAGGAAGCCGGTTTCTTGCACCTCCCACCTCGCGCGACTCCGGCCCACTCCAGCAAGGTCCAGAAGCACCAATGAGCTTCTCAGGCACCTTTAAAACCAACCCAGAGGAAGTTGGTTCCAACTTCTTCCTTTCTCTCTCACTATCTCTTTTCTCTCTCTTGGATTAGGGTCCCTCGGCCTCCAATCCCCTTGGGCTTAGTCTGGAAGGAAGCAGGGGATCAAGAGGTTTTGAAGAACCTCCCAGAAGGCAGTGGGACAAGGGTTGGGACTTGCTCCTCCTTCCTCTCACTCTTCTCGGATTGGCTAAAAGGGCTTGTGATCTTTGGGCTCCCCAAGCCACACGAGATTGGTCTGGGGAACTTGCAGGATCAAGGTGATGCTCAACCTTCCCTCTTGACTCCTCGGAATGCACCAAGAAGAACCCAACAACCACCTACACTTTAAATGCTAGATTTCTTAGGAATTTATCCTCAACGGGTTCACACCTAACCCTATTGTTCCGAGGCTTTCTCAGTGGGTGCAAATTGCACCCAACACCCTTTAGTAAGAAGCCCTAGCATCTAGGCACATAAAATATTAACCGTTTATACAATTTAGTCCAATTTTCGGCATTTTTCACGCATTTCGAGGCAATCTGCTCATCGTTTTGCGAAACGGATATTGCCACGACGTCCGGTTCGTCGAGACTTGTCAGGTAGCGTATTTGTTTGGTTTGTTTGACGCTCAGATAAAAACTTGTTCCATAAAAACTGTCCAATTTCACAGTTTCCACGCTTCTCGAGATTCCAGAGTCGTCAAAGAGAATTTTCGACTGCGCCATTGCGTTCAGAACGTCGAAAATAGTTAGATTTGACTACTTATACCGCTGAATTAGAGGTCCGAATAGTAAATGGCCAATGTTGGTTCAGGGGGGAATGAAATCAAGGGTTTACTGTTCATCTGCAGTACCACTTAAGTCACACTGTGCGCATAGGCACTGTTCCATTGGTCGCAGCCCTTTGTCCCCTTCTTTTTTGAATTCTGGAAGATCCGACCGTCAGATCGAAAAGTGCTGAATATGAAACTTGCTCAGTTCGACGAGACGATCGCATCGGTCAACTCGGATTTCCGAGATCATGTCCGGATTGGAAATTAGCCTTTTGCCTCGTAATTCGTGCAACTTGCACACCGGCAATTGATCAAATAGATCGAATTAGATCTTTAGAATCCAACTCCGGCTAAAAATTCACCTTTTATTTTATTTATTAAAAATAAAATATCCGGATTACTACAAATTATTTGCGATTATAGGGGTCGGTAGCCTATGTTCATGATTCTTCCCACAAGTATGGAAAACTAGGTTCTAGATGAAAGAAATGTATCTTCATAAAATACTCAGAACAATCAAAAGGTTATGTGTTTTTAGGTGAACATCCTGAGGGAGGTTTAACTGAAATAGAATCACGTGATGCCACATTCATAGAGGACGAATTTCCCAGCAAAGGTGAAATTGATAAGGAATTTCAATTATATGAAATTGAAAACTTTATTGGAGATGACACACTTGAACCGAGTGGGAGTGAAAGTGATCCACATGGTTCAAAATTACGAAGAAGTAATCGTCAAATCATTCCCCGACGACGATTTGAAATTGAGGGTGAAGCCTTCATGGTGGCCTCACATGATGAAGCCGAGCCTAAGAATGTAAAAGAGGCTTTATCCTGTCCAGAAAAGGAATAGTGGAGAATTGCAATGGAAGAAGAATTGGAGTCAATGAAATCTAACCATGTCAGGGACTTGGTTGATCTACCACCAGGGCGCAAGACTATAGGGAACAAATGGGTTCTCAAAATAAAGCGCAAGGCAGATGGATCTATTGAAAGGTATAAGGCTCGCCTAGTGGCGAAAGGTTATACTCAACTGGAGGGTATTGATTATGAAGAAACCTTTTCGCCGGTAGTATGTTTTACCTCTATACGTCTAATTCTTGCCATAGTAACTGATTTAGATTTGGAGTTACATCAAATGGATGTTAAAACAGCTTTTCTCAATGGTGAGGTGGATGAAGAAATTTATATGGATCAACCTTTGGGTTTTGAAATTAATGGCCAAGAAAATAAAATCTGTAAATTAAGAAAATCATTATATGGCCTAAAACAATCATCCAGACAATAGTATTTGAGATTCCATGCTATAACATCTTATGATTTTCATATGATCAGTGAGGATCATTGTGTATATATTAAATGTGAAGAGTGTAAATTTGTAATTTTATCTCTATACATTGATGATATATTGTTGGCAGGAAATGATAAGGAGTTCATGAATATCACTAAAGAGTGGTTGCACTCTAATTTTGAAATGAAAGATATGGGAGAAGCTGCATATATTCTTGGAGTGAAAATCTATAGAGATCGTTCTAAGAGATTATTGGGCCTTTCACAAGAGCCTTATATTAAGAAAATTTTAGAACGATTTAATATGCAGAACTGTAATCCCATTGATACTCCTATAGGAAAGGGTGAAAGTCTAAGCCTTGATATGTGTCCTAAAACTCCAGAAGAAAGAAAAGAAATGACTAAATTTCCTTATTCTAGTGCTATTGGAAGTCTAATGTATGCCACTATGTGTACAAGGCCAGATATATGTTATGCTGTGGGTTTAGTGAGCCATTACCAATCAAACCCTGGCATGAAACATTGGAAAGGTATCAAAAGGATCCTCAAATATCTCAAAGGAACTGTAGATTATTCATTGTGCTATCAAGGAAAGATTTGCGCATTTGATGGGATATTCAGATGCAGATTGGGCAGGAGATCTGGATGAGCGCAAATCTACTTCTGGTTATGTATTCTTACTTAACAATGGCGTCGTCTCTTGGAATAGTAAGAAACAAAATTGTACTGCATTATCAACCATGGAAGCTGAATTTATAGCATGTTCAGCAGCAGTACAAGAGGCAGTTTGGTTGAAAAGAGTTTTACAAAATTTGGGAATAATTAAAGACAACTTTAATTCTGTGAAAATCCAGTGTGACAATCAAGCTGCAATTGCCTTTGTGAAGGATTCGAAATATCATGGAAGAACAAAGCACATAGATATAAAGAATAATTTTATTAGAGACATTGTGGCACGAAAGGATGTGGTTCTATAGTACATATCTACACATCTGATGGTTGCTGATCCATTCACAAAACCTTTGACAAGAGATGTGTTTAGATCACATGTTGAATCACTAGGATTGCGTAGAATATAATATACTGTACTTTTAAAAGACTGATCATACAGTTTTGTATTAATAGATTGTATTAATAAAATTTATACTCTATTCTATTTTCTATTATGTGCCAGAAATCTTTGTGAGTCCATCAAATGGCCACGATTATGTGCTAGAAAATAACAACCTTGTAAAATAGGTGTTAAGGTTTCTCAATTTAAAATCAAAAGAAAAAAAAAATTTATCAAAATTTTTTCCTATTTGGAATGTTCTTTACAGTTTAAAGAGTAAAGAACAATTCAGCATTTAAAATCTGGTTCCTAGGGCCAAAAAAAAAAAAAAAAGAAAAAAGAGCAAGGAGAACTATAAATTCGCGTGCCAGATAGTGAAATTCGCGTGCCAGATAATGAAATTCGCAGTATTTTATGGCCTGAGAATTCATACGAGCACCAAATCAAGAAAGCAGATATGCTACTTGAAAGGTCTCGACGAGCCGGACGTCATGGCAAAGTCCGGTTTTCATTTTGACGACCCGTTCGCCTTGAAATGCGTGAAGAATGCTGAAAATTCGCATATTTTTTCAAAAAGCTATATGTTTTTTTGTACCAAATTATTTAGGGCTTATAGGTTAGGGTTCTTAATGGAAGATGGACCTACAGTGGGGACCTAAGGGCTTAGAGTTGGTTGAATAGGGACCAAGTAGCATATTGTTGCATTTAGATATTTTTTGGCTTGGTCTCTTTGGCTGCCCGTGGGGGGGGGGGGGGGGGGCGTTACAACATTCTTGGGAAGCTTTCTGGGATCAAATGGATCCCATCCATGCCCTTGCATGGAGTCCATGCAGCTTTGGTGGAGATCCACCATTAATGGTGGAAGCTCGTGTCGAGCTTGCTCCGCCGCCGCCGCAGCCGCCGTGTCTCGCCGTCGGTCATGGGTCCAGTCAGCTTTGTGGGGTCAAGAGGCACCTACTGGTGCTGTTGCATGTGGCCCAGAGCTCTTGAATGAAGTTTCACCATTAATGGCCTCAAGGTTGTGTATTAAGCATTGATGCCCACCAAGTGTTCGGGAAAATGCCCGAGAGAAGCCCCATCTTGTTTTGGCTACTTGTAACCATCCAGAAAGTGAGCCCTTGCCTCCACATGATCCCCTGAGCTTGATGCTCACTTCAGTTGCAATTTTGACTAAGTGGATCAAAGTGTGGAGCATCCATGGTCATTAGAGAGCTCGGGGCTTGGATCTGTTGACCCAGCAGCAACTAGGATGCACTTAAGTGAGCCCTAGTGTCCCTGTGATGTAATGAGCATGATGCTCAAGTTGCTTTGCTGTTTGCATAAGCAGAAAGTAAAGTTTTAGTAAATGGTGGCTTATTTGGGTCCAATTGACCCCGGGGCTGTTTTGGCAACTTAGCAACTTCACGGCAGTAAGCCTCTAACTAATTTGAGGTCACTGAATGTGATGCTCACCTTAAAAATGGAAATGGTCGGGTGGATTTTTTTTGAAAAATGCTAGTTGGCCTATGTTAGCAAAGTAAAGCATGGCCCAAAGTTTTTCTCGGGTTTTGTGCTGCTGCCAAATGGTGAGCACGGTATCCAACAAGTCGAGGGCTACTTATTGGTGGTGACAGTTCGTTAAAATAATGCCCCGATAATAAATACGAGCGAAAACCGCTCTCAAATACGCGTATTATTGCAATTTTTAGAAAATCCTAGGGGTCTAAACATAATTGTAACCTCACGTTCTGTCTTGGGCAGTGTGTCCAAGGTCTCTAAGCTTTTCGTTAGGAATCCAACGACTCTCGTTGAGCAGAATTTGGTTATCGGTCCGTAAATCGGCAAAATCGTCGGTTTAACGGCACCCCGGTGGCAATCGCGCAATTCAAGAAATTTCGGCGGTTCCGCCTAGCTGTCTGATGTGTCCCAGTAGAATCTGGTTGAGCCAGCAGCAAAGGGTTGGTGCCCGTATCTCCCGAAAGTTCAAATTGAATTTTCGGGAGGGGTATTTTGGTAATTTTGACAACATTTGAGAATAGAGGGTCTGTGGTTTGGGTATGTGTGAGTTGTTCCTTGATCAACATCTATGATTCAGGTTGGCATGGTTTGACTCTAGCTTTCGAGTATTCCGTTGGAGTTGTTTGATCGCCCGCAAATAGGTAGGTTTATCTTCGGTCTGGGTGTCACGCCCCGGGGGTTTTCGATCAGCGGAAACAGTCCAGAAAAGCATGAATTTAGCATGTAAAATTTTTTTTTGCAAGTTCTCTCCCCCGGTGTGTGCCCAGATCTGCCGCATACACAGGGTCACTCTGCACACGGACAGAGTCTCCCCTGTATATGCACGGCATCGCGGCTAGTACAGTGTTCAAATACAGTCCACAAATCAATCACAACAGTTCAACATTCATACCCACATACATACATGCATTAAAACTGAAGCAATCACACGGCTGGTCAGTTTGAAAGGATAAATCCACAATTGTAAAAAAACGACGCCCACTCGGCGCCTGGATTTTTTTAAAAGCCAGTTTCGAAAACGACATAAAACCACAGGGTTTTGAAAACAGTGCCCACACGACACTTAGGTTTTGAAATCCTTTTTCGAAATCCATAAATCCACAGGATTTTTGAAAACAGTGCCCACACGACACTTAGGTTTTGAAAACGGTTTTCGCAATTCCTTTGGGTTTGTTTTCTCTTTTTCTTTTCGAAAGCGGCCAACAGAAAGAGGAAAGAAAGTTTAGTAAATAAGCAAAGGGTTGCCGACATCCACACCGACCCCACGAGGGTATCGAGAACCACACATAAGACTACAGTAATAAATGGAAAGCGACAATAAAGGAGGAAATACAATACGGGGTCTCCAAAGACCCGAAAACTCCAGTCTCGGCCTCACCGTCGCCTATCACTCCCCCCGGAAGGACCCTGTCACAAAGTGGGAAGTCCGCGACAAAATAGAATAATAAGGAAAGCAGGAAAAAGAAGTGCGCCCAACCGTAAACTATCGGGAGCAACCACTCCCCCAACACGGGGACAAGACCTCGCACACCTGCACAACCTAATCCGGGCACCTACCCCGGCATCCAACCGAGCACCTACCTCGGTAAACCACGTCGGGCACCTACCCCGACGGGTCGCACCGCTCGCACCTCGGCGCACAAACCCCCCACCTGCGGGGGGCCCCACTACGTCACCTCGTGGGTTTACACGGGTCATAGACCACTTTTCCGAAAAAGCGCACCCTTTGCGGTGGCCAAACCGCGGGTGCGCGTGCTGCAGCCTCGAGCCAAGTAACCAACAATAATAGTATACCAGATAATAGTGACCATAAGGACTACCAGATTAGCATCATCAAATACTTTGCAGATTTACTTAATTTAACTTAAATCAAAATAACTTGAATCAATTAAATTTGAAGTACAACTGTCGGGAACCCAACGTTAGGTCCCAAAATAAAACCAACCTCAAACACGAAGGAGAAGACGTGCTGAAGCCCCAACTAAAAAAATTACCCTCGCCGTGTGCTCGAGCAGCTACAACCAAAATTTATTTGTTATAGACATCGTCGTGGTTAAAAACACTCAAAAACGGGGCGAAACGGGCTAAAAACGGAGCTTCTGGACCCTTTTTCTGCAAACGGGTGCACGGATCCAGGTGTGGACCGGGTCCACAACGGCAGTCGGCAGCGGCGCAGACCGGGAGCACGCTACAGGGATGGACCCTGGCGTCTTGGGCCGGGCCGTGCACGGATAGGGGCGCGGACCGGGTCCACCGTTTCCCCCTGCGATGGCGAGCACCAGGTGCACGCCCAGGGCGTGCACCGCGCGGCCTGGTGCACGACCCTGTGCGCCGGGTCTGCGCCCCCGGGCCGCGATGGAGTGTGCCGGGTGCACGCCGGCCCGGTGGACCGCGCGGCCTGGCGCACGACTCTTTGCGCCGGGTCTGCGCCCCCGGGCTGCGAAACGTGCACCGGGTGCACGCCGGCATGTGGACCGCGGCCAGAAAACCCCTAAATCGTGAACAGTATGCGCTCGTTTTCGGCTCCGGTTGCGACCTCGCAATCACGGCGGCTCCGGCGGTGACCCCGTGAACACGGTGACGGCGGCGGCGGCCTCCCGTTTAACCACGGCGGCGGCGGCCTCCCGTTTGGTCCCCAAACTCGCCTCGCACGTGACACGACACGAAAGAAAACTCACACCGAAAACCGGAAAGACCCGAACCACTCACCTCATTTTCGCCGGTAAGGAAGGAAGGAGGAGGATCGTCCCGCTCTCGTTCGCCGTATTCCGCAGGGTGTTCCTTCTCCCCGTCTCGTCGCCTCGGTTCTTCACGTCAACCGATGGAGGGGGAAAACTAGGGTTCGGGTTTTCTCGCACGAGACCTAACGCACAAGGAAGAAAAGAAAGGGAGTGGGAAAAAACCCTAAGTCCCAAACTCAAAATTAATTAGTCGTTTGGGCGCAAACCGAGGTCTGACTTACCTCGAAAAGCGTGCCAATCGCCCGACCGCTTATTTGAAGCACCCGAAACTGCTAGTATCCTTCAGAAATTAATTCTGGGAGATTTCGGAGTCGGAATTCAAATCCGATCGCGCTGCCGTTCTCCGTTTCACGAGCTCTAGCGCCTAAAAATACCCACGGTCTATCCAAAAAAAGTGAATTATTACTCCAACCGCCGGACCGTTAATAGGAGTACATAATAATTAAATAAAAACCAAAATACAATTTAAGAGCGGTTACTACACCACTCACCTCTTAAAAACAAGTTTCGTCCTCGAAACTTAATCCTGGGTCGTGGTGAAAAGGTCGGGGTAGCACTCCCTCATTTTTTACTCCAACTCCCAAGTTGCTTCTCGCTCCTCATGGTTGCTCCAGAGCACCTTCACGTAGGGGATGACTCGATTTCGCAGTGCTTTATTTTCCCTTGCTAGGATCCGCACCGGGGTTTCCTCGAAGCTCAGGTCCTCCTTAAGTTCGAGGGTAGAGACGTCCAGAACATGTGATGGGTCGGGAAGGTATTTCCTGAGCATCAAGACGTGGAACACGTCGTGGACTCGGTCGAGGTTAGGTGGTAGGGCAAGGCGGTAAGCCACCGGGCCAATGCGCTCCAGGATCTCGAATGGCCCGACAAACCGTGGGCTCAACTTGCCTTTCAGTCCGAAACGCTTGGTCCCCTTGGATGGCGAGACGCGCAAGAGCACGTGATCTCCCACTTGGAATTCCAAGTCGCGGCGCCTACGGTCTGCATAGCTTTTCTGTCGACTCTGGGCGGTTAGTAGGCGCTGTCTGATGAGTCGTATCTTTGCTTCAATTTCATCCACCAAGTCGGGTCCCAAAAACTTTCGTTCTCCCAAGTCATCCCAACAGATCGGGGACCGACAACGTCTTCCATATAAAGCTTCGAAAGGCGCCATCTGAATGCTGGCCTGGTAGCTGTTATTGTTGTGACGCCCCACTTCCCAGGGGGTCACCCATCCTAGAACTACTCTAGCTCTAGCACGCTTAACTCTCATAACCTCTTGGATCTTGCTACCATCCAAAATGCTATAGCCGGGTTAGAGAGTTTAGTCCTATTATATTATTTATATATAGGACTAATCCAAATTCTGGGAGTGTCACATTCTTCCCCCCTTTAAGCCCTGACGTCCACGTCAGGCTCAAGCACACTCACAAGCACCAGGCGATGTGAGACTCGTCTCGCTAGCCTTAGCCGACCTTGCGAGGAGCTGCACTCCACTCACAACGGTCATTAGCCGGGGAGCCTCGCTCTACCAGCTATATAACCCTGGCTCAGTCAAGACTCATCTCACATTTCCGGCTGGTGAATGTCTCTGATACCAACTGTGGCGCCCCACTTCCCAAGTGGTCACCCATTCTAGAACTACTCTAGCTCTAGCACACTTAACTCTCATAACCTCTTGGATCTTGCTACCATCCAAAATGCTATAGCTGGGTTAGAGATTTTAGTCCTATTATATCATTTATATATAGGACTAATCCAAATTCCGGGAGTGTCACAATTGTAGGCGAATTCCACGAGGGATAGGTAACGCGACCAACTGACTCCCCAGTCAAGTACACAGGCGCGTAGTAGGTCCTCTAGGGTCTGGATCACCCGCTCCGACTGTCCGTCCGTCTGGGGGTGGAAGGCCGTGCTAAACTGCAGTCTGGTCCCCAATGCCTGCTGTAAACTCTGCCAAAACCTTGAGACAAAGCGCGTGTCCCTATCCGAGGTAATTGATGCTGGAACCCCACGTAATCTCACGATCTTGCTCAGGTAGACGCTGGCTAGTCGATCCCGGGTCCACGTCGTATGAATCGGCAAGAAGTGCGCTGACTTGGTTAAACGGTCCACTATGACCCAGATCGTGTTGTGGCCCTGCTGTGAGCGTGGGAACCCCGTGACAAAATCCATGGTGATTTGATCCCACTTCCACTCTGGTACTGGTAACGGCTGCAGTTTTCCTGCAGATCGCTGATGTTCCGCCTTTATCTGTTGACATACCAGGCAGTGTGCTACATGTCGTGTCACATCCACCTTCAGTTTCGGCCACCAGAAGGTCTGCTTGAGGTCTCTGTACATCTTCGTACCCCTAGGATGCGCCGCATAAGGGGCGCGGTGTGCCTCTGTCAAGATTTCCTCCTTCAATTCCGTCGAATCTGGCACGCAAATCCGCCAGCGGAAATGTAGGGTGTTGTCGGCCTCCACGGAAAAGTCGTTCTCTTGGTCTGGGGAGATCCTGTCTCGTACGAGCTGTAAGTGAGGATCGGTCTGTTGCTGAAGAAGGCCCCAAACAGCTCATGTTTGAACGTCATCCAGGATGGGAGTGCGGCACCCTTTGTAGGATCGGGGCGTACTGTCTTCCACCACAAGCGGGCGTTCCCCTCCAGGAAATGGACCGCTAGGGGAACCCGCTCGTCGTCCTCCATGAGCAAGTCTTCGAACAGTTTTTCCATCGACCCCACCCACTTCTCGACGACCCATGGATCGGTCGTCTCCCCTTCGAACACGGGCGGGTCGTACTTTTTAAAGTCCACCAGGTTGGCCCGTACCCGCTCCCGCTCAGTCAACGAGGCTGTCCCCTCCCCCGTGGTGGCGGCGGCCACGGTAGGGGAAGGCGTGACCACGGTCTCCTCCAAAGTATTCCTGCCGGTGGCTCCTGGCGCCGGTCCTGTAGTCGCTGCCGGCGGTGCCGCTGCTGGCACAGTTGGCCCCTGCGGAGGGACCGGGGCGGCCATCGCCGTCGCCGCCGGCTGCTGTTGCGTCAACTGACGCACGTGATCCGTGAGGGTTGCCAGCTGCCCCGCCATCTCCCGCAGTTGCTGCCGCAGGAGCTGGTTCTCCGCGGCCGTCAACGTCGTCGCTTCTGCTCCGGCGTCCTCAGTTGATGATCTAGTACGGGCCATGTCTGTACACACACACAACACAAGTCAGCTCTTGACTTCGTAAAACAAAAAAACGACGGACCACCTGTCACGCCCCGGGTGTAAACCGGAACTCGGGCTCGCCAACAGATCCGCCATGCACACGGGATTTCCCGCGTACATGAAGCGCTGGTAACCTGCTCAGATATAATATAACAATAAAAGAGCATAATACAGAGCTGAAATAGAAGAACCACATAGTATCTCAGACTGGGACTATAAATAAAACTGTAATAAGTACAATAATCTCCCATCTCACCAAAATAGTACAACCAGCTGGCGGAAGCCAGACCCCAAATAAAAAGAATATACCACAGTCTGAGTGAAGGGCACAGCGTCTATCTAGCAGCTCTCAGCCTCACAGGAGATCTATCTATTCAGCGATCCCCTTACCTCGATCCGCTGCCGATGGCCTAGCAGCTCCCGCAGATGACTCTGCAAAAATAAAGGGGAAGGAAGAGATAGAAAATAACAATGGGGGGGTGAGAACTACCAGATAAACCAGCAGCCTCCCCTAGTGGGTAAAACCTCAACTCTTACGCACCCACTAGGACTACTAGAGGCAAAAGGAAAAAGGGGAAGTGGTAAGATATAAGATGCTGAAACAGGTGAACTACCACTACTATGCTGTCAAAACTGTATGCATGCATCAGAAACCCAATATAGACACCAGTAAAAACTGGTACTGCCTGCTCAGCGGAATCTGCACACACGGCTCGAAACCGCGGGATCGGCTCGCACGGCTCGCATCCCAACATAAGTATCAGACCGGCACACACGGCTGGGTCCGAAAAAGCCCACCTCCGGAGTGGCACTCGAGGGGAGCGACCCACACGAGTAAAGTATCTCTGTCATCAGTATCACAAGTATCTCTGTAGCACATACCTCAATATAGCAGGACTGGATCATAACTATGATCAAAGTGGAAAACTCCATCCACTACAGAAAACCCAAATCCCAACAGATGCAAACAATAAACCAGACTCAACCCCAATCTGATGCAAGGATAAACATCTGGTCGACCGCCTACTGTCCGCGGTCACCGCAATACCCCACAAATCCATAATCTAATGCAATCTCGACTACACTATCCCAACCCCTGCTCATACTTGAGCAACAAGCATCTGGATGCAAAGGACAACAACGAAACATGTTCAAATCCCAATATGATAGTGTAGCAGTAAATAGGGCTAACTACATGTCCAAGCGAGCATGCAATTGTACCATTTAAAAGCTGAAAAAGGGTGTCAAATATTTATTTTAAAAGAAGATTGATTTACTGGAAAAATTATTTGCATGCGAGATTATAGCCTTTGTCCCAGTCACAGTGTCCCAATATAAGTCATCATATAATCTGTGGGGTCATATTAATTTTTAGAAGAGTTCGTCCCAGCGGTTCTCATCAATTGTCACATTATTTCGTCCCAATGGTTCTCATCAATTGTCATATTAGTTCGTCCCAATGGTTCTCATTAATTGTCATATTAGTTTGTCCCAATGGTTCTCATTAATTGTCATATTAGTTTGTCCCAATGGTTCTCATCAATTGTCATATTAGTTCGTCCCAATGGTTCTCATCAATTAAATTTTAGGGGATTTCTAGTAATCCCAGTGAGCTTGTCAAAAATGAGGTAAGCAACAACCGCCCACCTCGAAAAGCGTGCACTACACCCAGGTAGTCTCCTGGCTGTCCACAGTCCTCAAATCCTGCAAATCAGTGTACAGCTGTACATAACAACGTTCCCGGTATAAATATAAATCCCAAAAAGTACAATATTTGCTATTTTTCAAACAGCACGAGAAAAGAGGAGTTTTTCACCTCTATAATGAGCTCCAAAAATCCTAGAAAAATTACG
Organism: Tillandsia fasciculata; assembly: GCA_029168755.2. NCBI lineage: Eukaryota > Viridiplantae > Streptophyta > Magnoliopsida > Poales > Bromeliaceae > Tillandsia > Tillandsia fasciculata. Next base: position 113,282 of record JAQOTM010000117.1, on the reverse strand, counting down.
GTTGCGTTCCTCGCGAAGAGTAGATCAAAATCAACTCTTTAAACGCCTCGATCTGATGTTCCTACGTCAAGATAAAAATCGGAGAAGTCGGAGCTGTCCAAAAACTACCACAGTAAAAAGGGGTGTCAAAGAGGACTCGGGAATCATGCCAAAAGTATGAAACGGAGTGAACTGATCAACACAAAAATCGAAGCCCTACCTCTTAGGAACGCGCCGTCACAATAATCGTCCAAAAATTCCTCCTTGTTAGCACACAGGGGATTTTCGACTGAACTGCGATGGGAAATGGGCAGAAAAAGAAAACCGTCGCAGTGCACCGCGTCGCAGATAACTCACTATTTGTAATTCCAAAAATTCTGAAATTTTTAGGAGAGAGAGAGGAGAGAGAGAAGAACAATTTTTGTAGAGGGCTCAGGCTGAGATTGTCACGCCCCGGGGGTTTTGTTCAGCGGAAAACTCTTGGTTTGGCGTGAAAGAAAACCCACTTCTATTTTTTTTTTTTTGTTCAATCATCCCCGGCGCGTGCCCAGACCCGCCCAATATACAGATTTACTCGACAAACGGGCAGAGTCTCCTCTGTATATGCACGGCGTCGCAGATAATACAACAGTGTAATACAAGCATTTCTTTAATCACAACAGAGCCAGACAAAGGTACATATGCAGAAAAAGTACAATTTCCGAGGCCGATCGATTTTAAAGCATAAAACCTCAATTGTTCAAAACAGCGCCCACCCGGCGCCAAACTTGAAAACCAGTTTGAAATTAACATAAAACCACAGAGTTTGGAAATCGTGCCCACACAGCACTTAGGTTTTGAAAGCCATTTTCGCAATTCATAAATCCACCGGGTTTGGAAAAGGGTGCCCACACGACACCTAAGTTTTAAAAACGGTTTTCACAATCATTTTCTCATTTATTAGTCTTTTGTTTTCTTTGAAATTGGCCTACTGAAGCTAATAAAAAAAGCACCATGTCTCACATCCAATGTCACAACATCCACAACCACAGCGACCCCACGAGGGTATCGAGAACCACACAGTAGCCTACAGTATGAAATGAAGTGCAAGGAAAGTAAAGAATCGACAAACTGGGGCTCCCACAGCCCGACTGCTCCCACCTCGGCCTCACCATCGCCTACCTCTCACCCCTGAAAGAACCTGTCACAGAGTTGGTAGTCAGCGACACTATCATGATAAAAGGATACTAAAACAGTAAAGTAATACCAAGCCTCAAAAGTAAGACTAGCCGGAGCAACCACTCAGCTCATAAAAGTAACCCGCGAACACCTGTACCACCTGTAATACCTGTAACACCTGTGACACCTGACCTCGTCGGGCACCAATCCCGACGGGTCGCACCGCTCACACCTTGGTGCCTCAAACCCCACACCTACGGGGGCCCCCACTACGTCACCTCGTGGGTAAACACGGGTCAGAGACCGCTTTTCCGGAAAAGAGCACCCTTCGCGGTGGCCAGACATCGGGTGCGCGTGTCGCAACCTCGAGCCGAATAGTCAGATATAAGGCAATGACGTAAATCACAGAGACTGTCAGCATCAATATAATAAATCATAAGTTAACACCATTACCGTTTCCCCAACCGTTATACTCAGTC